>CAUYLG010073417.1:0-23692 GCA_963573385.1 Cacajao melanocephalus
AGAATGAGAGGAGACCCATAAATGCCGGACTCAAAAGTGTTTGTAGAAAGTGATTTTATTTAAAGCAGAGAGAAAAAGGAGGAGAGAGAAAGAAACAGCTAACTCTCACACTGAGTGAGAAGGGTTTCCAGAGGGGGGAAAACCAGAGAAGGAAAGCTCCTCTCACACTGAGTGAATCAAGAAGGATGGAATCCAGGAGAGGAAAGACAACTTCCACACTGAGTGGTAGCGAATGGAGAGAGAGAGTTGGAGTTTAGGAGAGGAAAAACAGCTTCCGAAGGTCGGGACCCAAACATGGAGTCCAAAGGGGTGTGGAAGAAGGGGACTTTTAACCTGGGAGGAACCCCCACCTTCTCTAAGACTCCGGGCCAATGAAAGGATTTCCTTAGAACTTCCACTGGGGTGACTGACTTTTTGTTTCTTCCCGCGCCCACGAAATTTAAACATAAACTGTTAAATCTCCTGGATGAAGATGATGGGAGGGGGAGAAAATACAGCACTGGGAAGTTTTTATCCTTAAAACTACGCCCCCTTGTGGACCCTGGAAAGATAACACTAGTGGCCATCTGCTGGGAAAACCATGGTCCACACACCTCAGGGAGTAAATTCCTATTGCCATTCTCACTCGCCCCATCCTTCCACTCCAGCAGTCAAGGGTCTGGACAGCATCACGAGTGCATGGCTGTCTCCGTCTAGGTGATCCTCTTGTAGCAGTAGGGGTAGCAGGGGTGGTGCTCTTCCACATGCCCAAGTCATGGACGTCTGATCCATACAAGTTGAATGAAACAAATCCTCACTGCCATAGTTTGCTCATTCGCAAAAGGAGGGGTCTGGCTGGGTCTCTTCTGACTCTGAAATTCTAACCTATACGTAGTAGCGAACATATTTTTGGCAAGCGATCATCAGATGATCCTTGGCCAGGATTCCCTGGGGAACAGGCTGTTCTGTCAGTAGATGTCTTTCTCCAGAGGATTCACCACCTCTCCCACCCTGGGAAAGGGAATAGGGTCTACCTCCCCTCCTTAGCAGGTGGCCCATCAACGGGCACAAGACTACGGAAACCAGCAATCACGTCTCATCCAGGGTGGGCTTGTGTCCCAGGAGGGGGACAGGCTGTGTCCCCCAGCAGCACTGTGCCCACATGAGTGTGAGGCCATTGCCAATCCTGGTAGTGAACAGGAGGGGCTTCTCTGTGTTGTCATCCAGAGCTGATTAAGGGTAAGAGCCAGTTGAGCCCCATCTTGGGGTGCTTATCTCTGAGGGGCACCTAAGACATAATTGAAATCAGAAATATGGTGCCAGTTAAGCCAGGTTTCCACACATACACGCCTCCTTCCCCGTTCTGCTTCTGCTCGTCAATTGGGGCTGTAAAGTAGAAAAAATATCAGCTGGGTGCCATGGCTCACACCTGTAATCCCAGCACTTTGGGAGGGGGAGGCAGGCAGATCATCGGAGCCTGGGCAACAGAGCGAGACTCCATCTCAAAAAAAAAAAAAAAGCATGCCATAACCTTCTCATCAGAATGGACTGATTTTATCTCAACTAGATGTAATATGCTTTAATATATTTCCTTCCATTATGTTGTCCAGTTTGGACCTTTTTTTTAAGAACTACAAAACATGTAGCCTGGGCATGGTGGCTCACGCCTGTAATCCCAGCACTTTTGAGGCCAAGGCAGGTGGTTAACCTGAGGTCAGAAGTTCAAGACCAGCCTGGCCAACATGGTAAAACCCCATCTTCACAAAAAATACAAAAAATTAGCCAGGTGTGGTGGGGGCCTGTAATCCCAGCTACTCGGGAAGCTGAGGCAGGAGAATTGCTTAAACCCGGGAGGTGGAGGTGGCGGTGAGCCAAGATCATGCCATTGCACTGCAGCCTGGGTGACAGAGTGAGACTCCGTTTCAAAACAAAACTACAAAACAAACACCAAGGAGAGATAATATAACTACAGCCTCGTGAGCACAATGGTGTGCCACCCATGGACCAAGCACATCCCCCACCTTAACTCAAACTTGGATTCAGACTAGAGTTTCAATCCGGTCTTCAGTACAGGGGGATCATAGGGAAGTTTATTTTGTCTCTGAGCCTGTCTTCTCATCTATAAAATGAGGATAAAAACAGGATTCCACTTGGGGCTATGAGAACTAGATGGCATGCTACAAATGGATACATGGTAGGTAGGCAGGCAGGTGCTCAGTGACTGTTCACCACTACCAACAGTACCATCTTCACTATAATGAGAGGAAGGTATTATCCTGATGAGGACACTCATTTTTTTTTTTTTCGCCCTCTCAACCCAGCTTTTCCCAACTCCAAGAAGAACTGGGAAGAGAAAGCCGAGGACCCTCATTTTTACAGGACCTGTGGAGAAGTCAACTCTTTGCATAGCTGATGTTCTGGATTTCTGTTCTTCAGAAGGCTGCTTCTGCTGTGAGTCTGCACTTGACCCAAGTGATCTGGAACCTGGTTGTCATCTTCATCCCAAAGCCACATGTAAGTCCCACACACAGTGTACTTACTGCAAATGAGATTCTGTATGTAGACATATCCCTTCAATTCAAATTCTTGCTGAAATCTCTCCTAAATGTACTCACTTTTAGCTTCCGTTTGCTCCCGTGTCACCAAGCTATGGCTCAAATGCAGAGCTCCAACTGCAGGGTGAGTGATGGGGCTTACACCAATGCCCTAAAGCCCAGTCTCCCCTCACGAGGTCTCCTGGTGAAGGGCACCAAGCACCTCTGAACCCACGCTGCTTTGTGATGCTTCAGTCTGGGGACTAGAATCTCTCATTAGAATTTCCACATTCATCAAGGAGCATCTTTATTTGTAATAAAATGGGGATGGTGCATCACTTCTTAAGCCCAGTGGCCGTGCCTTTAGCAAAAATTCCCCGACAACAGTGGCAATCAGTCACTGCAAGACAAATTCACAGACTGCACCCAAATGACAAAAGTTACGTTTAATTTACAATGTAATAAAGGTTACAGGTAAAAAGCTACACATAAAGCATGAAAAGGCCTATTACACAAATGTACAAATCTCTGTACAAAGCTCATATCAGTGTTTCCTAACTCCGTCTCCTATGTTTGTTAGCCAGGTCTAGGAACTCTGAATAATGAGAGCTCTCAATCGAGGGGGGAAGAGCCTCCAGACTGACATCTAAAAATGCCTCTTAGAGACATCAGTTACTTGCAAAAAAATCTTTTCCTTTTTAATTTGAATTACCCCAACTGGTCATATCCTTTGAAAATTGCCTTCATAACACACTAAAAAGTAATGCCTTAGAGTAGAAGACAGCACTCTGTAATTAAGTAAGAAAACTTCAGCAACTGGAGTGCTCAGGTTTCACAAGAAAAACAGGTGAAGTTCAAACAATACTGTAAGTTAACACTATAAACCTGTGTCTATGGCACCAGTCACAGACGAAGGAAAATCGAAATGTTTTCATTCCAACAGGAAGGACAAGAGAGAAAAGCCTAACTATTGGACCTCAAAACCACTGACCCAAGGAAACATTTTTCAGTTTAAACCGCAGCTTAACTGCAGAATTCTAAGCCTTCTTTTTGATCCATCTGAGATCCATGGCAACCCTTCTGCTACCTAGGACTTGCAAGGATCATGAATATAAATTAGGCGGTTGGACCCTCAAGGCTGGTGATACTACTGTAACCTCTACAGCTCTGGATTCAACCTGAGGGCCTGGGATATGTGACTTTACATAAAAATGATCCTCGAAAGTGGGAGAAAGAAAGGAGGTAGTGGAAGGCCTAGGAAAGACCCTGGGCAGTTTATTGAAAAGGATATAAGAAACCTTTCTCTACACTGAAAGTGTTCTGAAGACAGGTCTTTATGGGCTATTTCAACCCCACCCCCAATTTTCATATTACATGGTTAGGATGCCAGGAGACATTCTGAAAGACGATACCGCACACATGGAAAGTTTTTCTCCCTAGTTCATTAGCTCCCCATGACCCCTCCACCCCATTCCCACCCAATCCCACCCTTCTCCATGAACAAAAATATCAAATCAGTAAGGAAGGTGTGGGCTTCTTGCCTGGCCAAGCCTCTTTTGCATATTTCTTCTTCTTGGGTTCATTTACAGCTTCAGGGTTATAGACTGCAGGGTTTGGTGCAGGGTTCATGTTCACTGCTGATGGCACAACGGGAGTCAAGTCCACATCAGGGGCAAGGTTTGGATATGGCATGGGCAAGCCACCGATAAGTGCTGTCCCATGGATGCCATGCGGCTGGGAGCCTGCTTCACTGTGTGTTGGGGGCAGGCCCCCATAGAGTCCTCCGCTGAAGGCAAAGTTCTGCATGCGCCTGCTCCCTGATTCCTCCAGGCCCAGGGAGCCAGGGCCCTCCACCCGTTTCTTCTATGGTTCACAATAAGGAGAGGGGAGAGATTGGAGAAAGGAGACAAGAGGTGAGGCCCAAGAGTGGTTAGCTTTTTCTACTCTAGCCTTAGAAAAATGACTTTGGGAAAGGTTCTTAACTTCTAGCCTGTTCTTTCTTCCACACAACCTATTTCATGGTGTTGAAATTTTACAGTTTTGAAGAGACCTTCTCAGTCATCTATGATGGTTCCCAAACCCTGCTCCACAATAAAGTTTTCACCATCCTACATCAAGCCAAGGACGGTGTTGTGAGTTTTACATAAAGTAAAACATATCAATTTTAATGACTATTCTTTATCCGAAAGTCAAATAGCTCACTTTCTTATTTTGATATTAAAATGCCCTTTTAGGAGGATCACATGAGATCAGGAGTTTGAGACCAGCCTGGCCAACATGGCAAAACCCCATCTCTACTAAAAATATAAAAATTAGCCAGGCTTGGTGGCGGGTGCCTGTAATCCCAGCTACTTGGAGACTGAGGCACGAGAATCACTTGAGGTGGAGGTTGCAGGAGCTGAGATGGTAATAATAATAAGTAAACAAACAAACATTTTAAGAAATGCTCTTTTAGGAAATGGAAACAATAAAAGATGGCAAATAGATAGTTTTCTTTTTTTTTTTTTGAGCGGGAAAAAATTTGATATCTTCATGTTTGGTATTCAATTTTTAAACATTAATCTGAAAGCAGTGCTCCCTTCGGCAGCACATATACTAAAATTGGAACGATACAGAGAAGATTAGCATGGCCCCTGCGCAAGGATGACATGCAAATTCGTGAAGCGTTCCATATATTTAAAAAAAAAAGAAAATAAGTAAAAAATCTGAGAGCAAAACCATCCCACAGTGAAGAAAATATTTACTGGCTGCCTGGGCCTGGGAATGGGCTGCTGCAATGGGCTATGAGGCAACTTTTTGGGTTGAGGAAAATCCTCTCTATCTTGATTATGGTGGTGGTTACATATGTATTTGTCAAAAGTATACACTTAAATGTATGCATTTTATCACATGTAAATTATACCGCAATAAAATTGACATAAAACTAAAAATACCTAATTTTGTACTTTAATGACAAGAAAACATTCCAAAGGAATAACCAAAAAAAGAAAAAGAAAAAGAGCTCAACGGGCATTATGGAGTCCCACAGAAAAACATCATCTACGTTTCCAGACTAGACTAAAGCTCATGAAACATCCTCCTCATTCACTTTTGGATTAAACAAAGCCTAAGCAGGAACTCTGACAGATCTTATTTGGTCTAACATATTCTAGAGACTCTTTTTTTAATGAAAAGTAAACTTTTCTTTATCATCTCTAACCAGCATTTCCAACCACCTTCTGAATATCTCAATTATTAATAGGGATCTTACTACTCTAATGGGAAGTTTGTTGCTCTTTGAATAGTTTTATCTGGTAGTTCTTCCACATGCTGAATGATTGGAGCATCTCTGTAACTTCTACCTCTTGGTTCTTCAACATACCTGATTTTTAAACTTATTTTTATTTTTATATATCTTTAATTTTTAAATTTAAGATGGGGTTTCACCATGATGGCCAGGCTGGTCTTGAACTCCTGACCTCGGCCTCCCAAAGTGCTAGGATTACAGGAGTGAGCCACCGTGCCCGGCCAATTTTTAAACTTAATCCACATCTGGGCTGACATTCCTATCTGTGCCATTGCCACTCATAAAATAAAGGCATGGCAAACCATGCAGTATTGCAATCATGCATCTCTTCCACTTAATAGCTTACTTTGAGTCCAAAGAGAAAGGCCAAAAGAAGGTGGGCCTCTCTCTGCACCCCTCTGGAAGATGAATTTACAGATTTACATTGCACATTATTTACATGAAACATCAAGCTGACTAGTTAGCTACAGCCTCTCTGTGGTACTCCAGGATTCCCTAAACACAGATTTTCATTTCCACAGAATGAAAAATGGGAGAGGAACATGGTATGTATTTTAAAATTAAGCACTTACTTAACAGCAACTTATACATAAAGAGCAGGTTTTTAAACACAGACTGTATGGCATTTCTTGTGCTTCCTACCTTGACTGGCACCACTGCAGTTTGTACCATGTTCCTGAATCGACCAACTGAGGGATCCACATCCTCTGCAAAAAGAAATGAGGGCTGGGTTGGGTTGGTACTATACTGGGAGGAATAAGGGTACAGGGCTTACTGTAAACAAACCATCACAATAACTCATATTAAAATAGTAAAATACAGTTAACACTGAGAGTGCTTCCTGGGTGCTGGGCATTGTGCTAAATCCTCACAAAGACGCTGTGACATAGGTACTACCACAATCAACATTTAGTAGATGAGAAAGCAAACTGAGGCTACGAGGAATAAAGTGACTGGCCAAGTTGCTCTGGTGGAAAGGACAGGAGCCAGGACTTGAGTCCAGGTAGTTGAAATAGGCCTGTGATCTGCACCACTGTGCTGTGCTGCCTTCCCCAAGTTCTTTCTCATTCTGTATACTTCCCTCTTTTGAGGAGAAAGAAAAAAAGAGTAGACATTGTCCATTCCATATTAGTGACTAAACAATGACACGTCAATAGGTCACATACCCCACACCTTGCTAATGCCTGTTTATTAGCAAAAAAACAGATTTTGGATTCAAAGCCAGGGCTTCAAACTGAACCTGGCCTTTTGACTTGAACGGCCTGAACTATGTAAGTAAGACTTGCACTAAAGGCTGACGCCCCATCTACACAGGTAATAAGGAGCAAGATACTGTCCTGCCCTTGATGAACCCAGTTACAGAGCCAGATAGGCTACAACACACAGAGGTGCTTCAAGAGAACTGTGCAAGTGTTTCTGGAGCAGAGGGGATAACTGGGCTGGATCACCAAGGATGCTGGAGTTTTCTCACTGAATGCTGAATGTGTAGAAATAGGCAGGCACCAACTTATGTACCACTACTAGAGAAAACTACTCCAAGCCCCAATTAACTTAATATAGCGATAAAGAATAGTTTCCCTAATAGATGTTGCAATCTTACTTTAAATGAGGTTGCTTGTTATTGAAAGAAACACTCTCAGGAATCCCCTTGGAAAACAAAGAATCCCTATTTGAGTAATTAGAATTAGCCTTGGGTTTGTTTGCTTTAAGTCTGGATTTTCACATATTCAGATGCCTTTAAAGAGCACACTCTGCTATTATGCTCACCATCAATCAATCTATGATCAATGAATGAATGGCTTCTAAATGGAAGAGAAAGGAAAAAAATATCTAAGCTCATTAAGAAAGAGACAATGTCTCTGTCTCTTTTTTTTTCCCCATCCTAGAGAGGATCCCAGAGACAATGTCTCTAAAAAGGTACCCCAATCTTCTCTCATTGTCCCTCTGGTTTCAGAGCCTATGCTCTTAACCACTATGCTATACTGCTGGAATACACTTCCCTAAGAAAGCTCTAGGGCACCAATTTTCAATGAGAAAAACACAGCAGATCAGGTCCTCACTCCTGAAAAAGACTTAAGAAATTTGTCTAGTCCAGTGGTTCCCAAATTGCTGGCTGTTGTACAAACAGGAGCTCATTAAAAATATAAATTTCGGCCAGTTATGGGGGCTCATGCTTATAATCCAGTACTTTGGGAGACTGATGCAGGAGGATTGCTTAAACCCAGGAGTTCAAGACCAGCCTGGGCAACACGACAAAACCCCGTTTCTACAAAACATACAAAAATTAGCTGAGCATGGTGGCATACACCTGTTGTCCCAGATACTCAGGAGGCTGAGGTGGGAGGATTACCTGAGCCTGCCTGGGTGGTCAAGGCTGTAGTGAGCCGTGACTGTGCCACTGCACTCTAGTCTGGACGAAAGAATGAGATCTTGTCTCAAACAAAAAAAAAAAAATGAAAAAAAAAAAACTAAAAATCATGTAAATTTCTAGGTCCCACCCTGAAAACTTTTTTTTGGAGACAGTATCACTCTATCACCCAGGTGGAAGTGCAGTGACACAATCTCGACTCACTGCAACCTCCACCTCCCAGGTTCAAGCGATTCTCCTGCCTCAGCTTCTGGAGTAGCTGGGACTATAGGTGTGTGCCACCATGCCTGGCTGATTTTTATATTTTTTGTAGAGGCAGGGTTCTGCCATGTTGCCCAGTCTGGTCTTGAAATCCTGGCCTCAAGCGACCCACCAACTTAAGCCTCCCAAAGTGCTGGAATTACAGGCATGAGCTACCACGCCTGGCCAACCACAGCTTTTTCTCTTTCTTTTTTTTTTTTGTGTCGCCCCAGCTGGAGTGCAGTGACACAATGCCGGCTCACTGCAGCTTCTGCCTCCTGGGTTCAAGCAATTCTCCTGCCTCAGCCTCCCCAGCAGCTGGGACTACATGCAAGTACCATCATACCCAGCTAATTTTTATATTTTTTTTTTAGTAGAGATGGGGTTTCACCATGTTGGCCAGTCTAGTCTTGAACTCCTGACTTCAAGTGATCCACTCTCCTTGGCCTCCCAAAATGCTGGGATTACAGGCATGAGCCACTGTGCCTGGGCCAACTACAGCTTTTTCATCAGAATGAACTAGCAAGACACCTCACCTGGGTTGATGATCTCATCATCCTCACTGAATGTCACCCGTGAGTTCTTCCTCTTCCTCTTTGGTCTTTGAATGTCCAGATTTCCCTCTTCAATGGTAAGGGTAGAAATCCGCTTGTTGTGGGCAGTGTTGAACTCTGTCAGGTTCTAAGCCAGGGTTCATACAGGAAAGACAGGAGTCAGTACAAAGGGAATCTGATGGAGAAAATAATACTAAATAAAGGTCAGGAAGGCATGAGGGGCTAATCTTGACTTACAAAGACAGATGAGCCTCTTCTGCATTTAGAGAAGATCCATACTATCCTGAGACTACTAATACGAGAGTCTCAAATCTCATGAGAAAGAATGTGGAAGGAACATCCTCATTGACTAGTGGAACAGTGATATTCAAAAGGAAGGAAAGGGCCTTGAGGTGAGAACAAGTCCATCTGTGCAAATACTTGAGTTGTGTTTTTTTTGCTGTTAAAGACTCTCATGTCTTCATGCCCACAACAAGCTGATAATTAAAAGGAAATGTGGCTGGGAGGAATGCCAATAATTGTTTTTAAGTAACAAAATAGAGATGAAAAAGGACAACTGGCTGCTTCTTTCCTAGTCGCTTTCTCCTTTAAAATTAAAGAGACTGCTAGTGCCCTTAATTTTTGGCGTTAATATTTTGTCATTCCCCATCGTGTGTCTGGCCCCAGTTCTATTCATAACTATCTCAATAATTAACTTGGCCTTAGCAGTATTGCTTGCCTCTTCCCAATCCACGGAAATTATTCCCTTCTGGTACAAAACACCAGTTTGAGATATTCTAAATGTCTTAAGAATGAATATCCAGGGAAGACCTAACATGCTGAACTAAAAGCCACGGAAGCACAGAAGCAGCCTGGATAGAGGCGGCCCGAAGGGGAAATGGGCAACGGTGACTGCCAGCAGGATCCCTGGCTATGAAACCACTTCTTCACAAGAAAACGACTTCTAAACTGTACAATTTCTATTGTGCTTTTTCTTCCTAAGAGCTGGGAAACTGCTCTGCTGTACAGGAATAGTAAATGCATGTGGGTGGTTAAGGACATGATTGCATTTGGTCTGTTTGAACAGACCAATCACACCAGTGCAGTGACAGACATGTGAAGGTATAGCCACACCACAAACTACTGGGGTCATCCTCAAAAAAGGAAAACTTCTAGCACCTTAAAATTAAATCTTATAAAATTCATGGCCTTCAGGGCATCGAGGCCTGTAAGAACAAAGGCAGTCTGGCTCTATTCAGAAGATTCCTGGGCTGTTCAGACAGCACCAAAAAAAGTTACATGAATGAATGAAAGTGTCAGTCTCTCTAAGCCAGTGCTGTCTGACAGAACTTTCTGTGAGGATAAAAACATTCTCTCTCTGCACTATCCAATATGGCAGCCACTAGCCATATGTGACTACATAATACTTGAAATATTGTTAGTGGCTACTACATTGGACAGCATTAACTCTAAGCAGTTAAGGGACAGAAATGTAACTTCCAGTCTTAGCTTCTAACAGCCAGTGAAGGTGCACAAAACAGCTCAAGGGGTGTAGTGGCTGGGACACAGGGACCCAGTCTGCTTGTTTTTTTTTTTTTTTTTGAGATGGAGTCTTGCTCTGACATCCAGGCTGGAATGCAGTGGTGCGATCTCCACTCACTGCAACCTCTGCCTCCCAGATTCAAGCAATTCTCCTGCCTCAGCCTCCCAAGTAGCTGGGACTATAGGCATGCACCAGCACGCCTGGCTAATTTTTTTTTTTTTTTTTTTTTTTGTATTTTAGTAGTGAAGAGGTTTCACCGTGTTGCCCAGGCTGGTCTCCTGAGCTCAGGCAATCCACCCGCCTCAGCCTACCAAAAGCTGGGTATTATAGGCGTGAGCCACCGCGCCCAGCCAGACCCAGCCTCATTAGGCCTGGTGATACATAATCAAATCCATACAATGTATCTCTCTGAGAGGTGTCACAACTGGCCACACCATATTGCCAAAGGCCCATTACTGGACTCAACAGAACCTCCTGCTGCTAAGTCACTGGCATTTCCAGCTACACAGAACAGCTATATATGGCAAAAACCAGGGTCCCAAAAGATAAGACAATGACATAAACAGGAAATTACATCAAGCTCAGTTTCTTCCTCTGGAAGCCCCAGTAAGCCCTTGAGTTCATCATCCTCTCCACCCATCTTCTCATCTCCTTTCACAGCTGATGGCAATGTCTGAGGCTTCTCACGCAGAGTGTATGCCCTTGTGGATGCGCCAAATGAGACCGTGGAATCGATGGGAATTTGCTGAGGCTTGTGAGGTTCCAACCGAATATGACCCAAGAAAGTGCCGTGTGCTGGGAATAACCAAATCAGAAACGTAAGGGAAAATGAAAACAACCCGAGTTTTAGAAGGGAGAATATGATCGCCAACTCTCTTATCAGGTCAGCTACCCCCTAGCATATCAGTTTTGCTTTTTTGTCTGTTTTCAATTTATTTTTAAAAATGCCATATTCAGGATTATGGTCAGAAAACTCAAGCTTTTTAAAAAATGAAAATGGCACTGGGTCCACCACATCCATCATGTGTTACAGCAAGAAGGAAACTCCTTCACTGAGCCTTGAATCTCTTCAGTAGGTTTCTTATATCCTCAGACTTGTTTTTCCCCCAAATAACAAATACCACTGCCTGTTCTCTGCTGCCATACAGGATTGGCTCCATTCTGGGTCAAATAAGAATGACTCCAACCCAACAGAAGCCATACCTCCCAAAGCAGGAGCTGGGCATCACTGTAGTTTTCCCTCTCCAGCCCCAAGTCAAGGAACATAGAAATTGCTGGCCCGGTGCCAGTTATGTTTAGGTTTTCCCCAGGACAACAGCAAGCTTGACTGAAGCATGTGCAATATCAATGCCAAAGCAAGCCAAAATCCTACTAGAGATTCTGAATATCTTCCCCTGTTGGCATTCTGCATATTATGAAATGGGAGAGAAAAGATAAGTAAGTATTTGTGAGACAAAGCTCTCCAAGTCCCTTACATAAGCAGATTAGGGTGATGTGTGAGTGTGTGTTTCTGTGCGTGGTAGTAGGAGAGTGGTGGAGTCCAACATGGTATGCCCAGGAAGCAGGACCCTTTACATTTTACACTGTATTCATACATGGGCAAAATGAACAAACTTCAGGGCCCCAGGCAGTCAAATCTCAATTGTACTTCTGTGGATTGTCTTAGGCGAAACTTAAACTCTTATTAATTGCAGTATGCTTATGGAAGTATTTTATTTTTATTTTTTTGAGAGAGGGCTTGCTCTGTCACCCAGACTGGAGTACAGTGGTGTGATCATGGCTCCCTGCAACTTCCACCTCCTGGGCTCAAATGATCCTCCCACTTCGGTCTCCCAAGCAGCTGGGAACACATGCGCACACCACAATGCGGGACTAATTTTTTGTATTTTTTGTAGAGATGGGGGTCTCATTATGTTGCTCATACTGGTCTTGAACTCCTGGGCTTGAGAGATCCACCAACATCGGCCTCCCAAAGTGCTAGGATTACAGGAGTAAGCACCGTGCCTGGCCTTCTTATGGAATTAAAACTTGGTATTATTCATAATCAAAGCAAAACGGAGCTGGGATAAAGAGCCAGAATAATTAAATTTTCCTCAAGACAAGCATTCTTAAAATGCCCTGCATTGCTGCTCTATTACATTAATGGAGCTAATCATGGCTTCTGCTTAAACTGAATCACAATTTATTATGGTCCTACAAACACTTGAACACTCATGGTCCCTAGTTCCTGGGTGCCTTTTTTCTTTTTTTTTTTGAGACAGAATCTCACTGTATCACTCAGGCTGGAGTGCAGTGGCGCAATCTCGGCTCACTGAAACCTTTGCCTCCTGATACTCCTGCCTCAGTCTCCTGAGCAGCTGGGATTACAAGCACCCACTGCCACGCCCAGCTATTTTTTGTATTTTTGGTTGAGGCGGAGTTTCACCATATTGGCCAGGCTGGTCTCAAACTCCTGGCCTCAAATGATTTGCCCACCTTGGCCTCCCAAAGTGCTGGGATTACAGGAGTGAGCCACTGCACCCAGCTTTTTGTTTGTTTTAAAAGAGATGGGGTCTTTTTCTGTTGTCCAGACTGGAGTGCAGTGGAGTGATCATAGCTCACTGCAGCCTTGAACTCCTGGGTTCAAATGATCCTCCCACCTTAGCTTCCCGAGTAGCTACAAGTGTGTGCCACCACACCCAGCTCATATGTGCTTATTGATTCCTCTAGGATGGTGCTCCCCAAAGCCCTCTTCTCTCCAGTCAGTTATCAATTATCTCAGGAAAATAGAAAAATCACAGAAATAGAGAAGGGTGGGTTTAAAAACCAAACATTAACTTTTCCCATAAAACATGATTTCCAAACTAAAGAACCCAAACAGCATCATATTGCCCAAAGGTAACATGTGAATTGGGAGGGAATTACTTACTACTGTTGAGATCTATCAGGAAAACTCTCTTCAGATGCTTGTGGTAGACAAGTGCAGCATGGACTCGAGAGCAAGACTGGTGGTCAATGGTAAAGTCACACAAATCAGGGTTTCTCCCAAATAAGTAATACTTCTTCTCATCAATAATCAGTTTCTAAATAAATATTAAATTAAATATTACTTGAATCTTGTTTCAACAGCATTTACTAAAAACTGTTCCAACCAAATAAGGAGAGAATCTTGAATAGGTAAAATTCCTTTCCATCAGATTGATTTGAGTAATAACTCCATTTCCTTGCATCGAAAAAAGAAAAAATCCTTTCCAAAGAGAAAAAACCATCTCCTGTTATTCTTCAACATAAAGAGCTCAGAAAAATTTACTAAAATAACATTTTTTTTTTTTTGGAGAATGGATGGTAATTCGTCTCCTCAACATAGTGTTCAATTGTCTAGTTTGGTATGAAAATACATTTTTTTCTTTCTTTTTGAGATGCAGTCTCACTCTGTTGCCCAGGCTGGAGTGCAGTGGCATGATCTCGGCTCACTGCCGCCTCCACGTCCCAGGTTCAAGCGGTTCTCCTACCTCAGCCTCCTGAGTAGTTGAGATTACAGGTGCCCACCACCACGCCCAGCTAATTTTTGCATTTTTAGTAGAGATGAGGTTTCACCATGTTGGCCAGACTGGTCTTGAACTCCTCACCTCAGGTGATCAGCCAGCCTCTGCCTCCCAAAGTGCTGGATTACAGGTGTAAGCCACCGTGTCCGGCCTCAGCTGAATTTAGCTTTATAAAGAAGTCGTTACACCTGTGCTTGTATTTCTTTTAATCCTGGATCAGTAATGCCTTTGCCACAGGATTATAAACCGGACTGTTACGGACGAAAGACTCTAGATGAATTATTACTAACACTTCTTCCAGTGCTAGTGGTCTAGTGAGCACTTGAGGAATAATTCTCATTCAGGTATGCTGTGTTTTTCCTTTAAACACGAGGTCTCATTAAACTCTAGTTCACATTTCACACTATACTCCTCAAATCCCTGAGAAAATATAGCACAAAGCTGGGTAGAGTATAGTCAAGTTAGTACCAGGTTGGTAATCAAGAGGCTTGTATTTCATTCCTGGCTAAGTCCTTTAACTCACAATGGGCTACTATTCTCCCCTTACAAAACCAAAGGATACACCTCATGCAAGCACACTTTCAGCACTGACAACAGTAACAACTGCTAGGCACTTCTATGCCACATACTACGCTATGAGTTTTACGTTATGTCATTTCATCCTCACAACCACCCTATGAGGTGGGTAATACTATTCTCTTCCTATTTTTATAAATGACAAAATTGAGGCATAAAGAAATTAACATACTCAGGTTCACACAGCTAGATACTTGTGGGCTGGGTTAGAAATTCAGATTTGTCTAGCTTCAGAGTCTAAGCTGTTTTAACCACTACATTATATATTTTCTTCATTCTACTTACATCAAAAGATGCACCATATGGCAAGGAATATTTTAAGGAGTGAATAAGCACTGTGGGTCACACTCTCTTCCTTAAACAATCACTTAGCAAGTTTCTTTGAAGCTCAGCCTTAAGGTTCAATTAATTCAAGCTAGCTTGGATATGTGGGTCACCTGAGGGAAACCCTGTCTGGCAGCGATCATCTGCCGCTGGTAGAGCTTGTTCCGGGCCCATACTACTATGGAGAACCAAGATTCAACAACAGCCTGACAGCTCAGTCAGTCACCTTCATGTTTGCTTTGACCCAAGTTTCTTGAGTTAAAAATAAAGACATTATTTCAGGATTAAGAGAGAGCCCTGAAATTTCAACATCTTGTTCTCTCTAGGTAATATCTATTCGGGCTGAATCTCATTGCATTTCTCATTCATATTTATATGCACATGGATTATGCTGTCAAAACTTAAATTTGCTAACCACAGTACTCACAGATTGGGCTGAAGGAACACTGAAAGAACACCAGCTCTTGGGTTCAAAAATAACAATGACTAAATTTCTATGAATCTAGGGTGCCAGTAGACATACCAGAGATTTAGGAATTTCTTTGAGAGGAAAAAAAAAGAGGATCTCTAAATTAAATGTACACATTCAGTATTAAAGGCACCCCAATTACAGAAATGTTAAAATATAAGAAATTCTTTTTTTTTTTTTTGAGATGGAGCTCTGTAGCCAGGCTGGAGTGCAGTGGTGCGATCTCTGCTCACTGCAACCTCTGCCTCCTGGGTTCAAGTGATTCTCCTGCCTCAGCCTCCCGAGTAGCTGGAATTACAGGCATGTGCCACTAGGCCTGGCTAGTTTTTGTATTTTTAGTAGAAACTGGGTTTTGCCATGTTGGCCAGGCTGGTCTTGAACTCCTGACCTCAGGTGATCTGCCTGCCTCAGCCTCCCAAAGTGCTGAGAGGTCAGGCATGAGCTGCTACTGCATCTGGCCAAAATGTACAGAATTTTACAGAAAACAGTATATCTTAGAACCAAGGAAATGTATTAGATCTTGAACAATGTGCTGCTTCTGTCCAAGTGAATGAAATAATGCACTGGTCTTTCAACAGTCACTAAAGCCATAGCTTCTTGACTATGGCCAGTACCACCATTCAGTTGTGCCTCTGAGTTATAACTCAGAATGTATCTTTACACACTGGGCTTAAAAGACTCATGGCTTTTGTTTTAATATTGCACTTCTTGAACCCAGCTATCACAACACATCACAAGCCTTTGACACAAGGCTAGGATATAGATAGCTCGGTTAGTATCAAGTGCTGATCAAGTTTAAATCTAAAACTAGGCAGATCTCAGGTCTACACCTCTCAAGAATACAGTGATGTCTAAGGATTGTAACTTGACAACTTTGTGGCAACTCAGCACACTTAACAGCCCCTAAAGAGAACATTATCAGCTAATAGAAACCAATGATCATTTTTGGGGAACCACTGGTATCATTTAATGTCAAAAAAAAAAAAAAAAAAGAAAGAAACCAATGATCAGAGGAGTGTCTGGCTAGTTAAGACTGTTTTGAAAATATAATACCAATTATTTCACAAAGGAATGTGATGTTATCATTAAGACTAGGCATCTCTGTTTTTTCCTGTTGCAAACTAAAGATTTACTAAATTCTAGTTACAAAAACAGATCCCTGTATGTCTTCAATCTTTGTGCTATTTAGCAACAGACATTTTGTATCTGTGGAACAATCTATAGTAAAAAAGCTTTTACAGATATTTTAGCTAAATTATTTCTTTGAATAATCTTGAGGTTTTAAATCTTTAAGATAGAAGAACCCATGACAAAGGGGCTCTATGTGACTGGCTGAGGCCATGATGTATTAATAACAGGAGAAATCATTAAAACTCGTGCATGCCTTAATACTTTGCAAAATACTTAATACTCTGCAAAAGTGACAAGAATACATTTACAGAGTAACCTTCAAAAGATCTCAGACAGCTTTTCAATCTAGCAACCATAGAATTACAACATTTTTATTAAATGCCAAAAAACCACAATGAAAAAACTACATTCAATAATGGGGCCTTGAACCTAAATTCTAGCTGAACAAACAAATATAACATTGGTCTAGTATAGAGAGACTCACAGCTACATGGTCACAGTGGGCTCAATATCCATTTCTTGGTAAATAAATAATACCATAAGGATTATGAAAAATTTATGCAAACTAATAGCTAATAAAAACTCATGTTCTCTTGAAGTCCTATGTAGTGTTCTCTCTAGAGACTTGCATAAAAGCTGGAATTCTAAACTTTTATAGTACTTATCTCAAATATAATTACGTAAGTTTTTGGTGTGATTCTCTCTCCCACTTGATGACTTGAGGAGAGAAATCATGTTGGTTTTGCTCACTGCTGCAATCTGTATGCCAAGCACAGTAACTGGCATATAGTAAACACTCAATACATGCTTTGAAAGAATCAATGAATGAGTTTCACCACAATTCCATTATCTTTTTGAGTAAGTGTCTTAGTTTACCATACTTCTTATAAGGAGTTGAGCCTGAATCTCTTAAAATTAACTTAGAAGTTAACCTCAATATATATATATCATTCACTTTCTTCAGTGATTGCATACCTTGCACGGTCTACACAACTCCATGTACTCAGGGAGAGGGAATTAACCAAGCTAACAGAGCTTCCAGTTTGACTAGGGCCCACAGGACCAATGACCTATTAAAACCCTTCATTTGGAGAGAAGTCACAAAAAATTAAGCGTCTGTGGTAGATATAAGTTTTAATGTGTTATGTCACCATGTGCTTTTAAAAACAACAAAAAAAAAACAGGAAGCAAGAAAGTAGCAGCTGGGCACAGTGGCTCAAGGCCAGGCGTGGTGGTTCACGCCTGTAATCCCTGCACTTTGGGCAGATCACGAGGTCAGGAGTTCGAGACCAGCCTGGCCAACATGGTGAAACCCCATCTCTACTAAAATACAAAAAATTAGGCCGGGCGCGGTGGCTCACGCCTGTAATCCTAGCACTTTGGGAGGCCAAGGTGGGTGGATTACCTGAGGTCAGGAGTTCAAGACCAGCCTGGCCATCATGGTGAAACCCCATCTTTAAAAAAAAAAAAAAATTAGCCAGGTATGGTGGCGGGCACCTGTAGCCCCAGCTACTTGGGAGGCTGAGGCAGGAGAATTACTTGAACCTGGGAGGTGGAGGTTTCAGTGAGCTGAGATCGCGCCACTGCACTCCAGCCTGGCGATAGAGCAAGACTCCTTTCAAAAAGAAAAAAGAAAGAGTACCATTGCTGAAAAACAAAGCGCAAGAGAGGAGGTGGAAAAGTAAGTCACTGGCAAAAATTTTTAGTGTGGTGGGCAAAAAGACATGTATTTCCATACCTCAATTAGTTTGTCTCCTTTGACTACATCCAGATGTAAACCAGGAGGCGGCTTACCTGCCCTGAAAAATAAAAATAGAAAAAAGCATTTTCAGGATGAGTTTATAAATGCTATGTACAATCATTGTCCCATTCAACATTGCAGCTCTCCTACCAGCCTATAATTAGTTCATGTTCAAGCAGAAATGTCATTCACTTCACTGTTATTATAGCTCCATTCTATGTTTGACACTTACTTCCCTAGTGATTCGACTGGTCTGAAACAGATTTTAGTGGATCTGTATTTAGAGCAGCACTAAGAAACCTATATTTTGACACTGGATCTTCAACTCAGAGGAAGAGCTGCATAGAGAGTGCAAGTACGATAGCTGGGGTGGTCTAGTCACCTGCAGTTTGAATCTGAAATTTACCCCTACTCCAATATCATATAAAGGTCGAATAAACTAGTTGTTGTTTTAGGCTTATCAAGATTAGTCTCATCACAGAGTAAGCAAAGAGCACTCTCCTGAGCTCTGAGACCAAATCAGAGGTGCATAATTATGGAACTAGGGCAATTCATGCCCCATGAAAATCATGCCCCATGAAACAAGGTACCAAATGAATATGTTACCCTTGAACAGATCTTTCTACAGCAGCATGATTAAAGAAACTTTTCTCTATACTCCTATAGCCATACCATTCAAGGCAGATTCACATATGTCAAAGCACCTAACAGTGCCTGGTACCTACCAGACCCTAAGGAAATGGTAGGTGATCTCAGTGTTTTCTATGTTTGCTGTCTTGGCCCAAATTTGAAATCAGCACAGCGAGGGATCAAAATGGATATAGAATTTGTAGACTGAAGAAACTGAGTATTATAAAAGTGCAAAGGAATCCAGAAAATAGCCACACATTCGCTTGCTTTTTGGGTTTGCTAATTTGAGGTTAGAAAAAAGAACCACCTCACTAGAACCTCTTTGCACATGAAAAAACGTATCCTTGTCTAACTGAAGATGCAGCATAGTCATCTCACAATCCTGCCCCAAACCCTCTTCTACGGAAAGGACAATGCACCGGAAAAAAGGCCATTTTGTCTTTAAAAAAAAAAAAAAAGGAAGAATGTTACATCCAAAACATGCTTTCTGAATTCCTACTATGTGCCTGACTCAGGCCTAGGAGCTGGGAATACAAAGATGCAGTCTTTGCCCTTGAGGATGGCAATATGACGGAGACAGAGACAAGTAATATAAACAGTACACTGCGATGAGCTACAGCAGAAAAACCTCTTAATTCAGACGCATTTGTGAGGTAATTCATATTTATTCAACTTGTACCCTAGTCAAAGACAAAATTAAATTATTTCACTATTTCCAAGAACTTTCGAAGCGATAAAAAGGGCTCATTCCAACCATTACTAATGCCTATTCGTGCCACAGACTGGGAGCTCCCTGAGGGCAGGGATGGCTCTAACCTGCCCTCACGTTCTCTGTGGCAGACAAACAAGTGCTGCACGAGGGACGCAGCAACCACAGAGGGATGCGGGGCTCAGAGGTAGGGTTGGGGCCGGGACTGGCTCGAGCGCGCTCGGGACGTACAGGAAGGGGCCAGGTACGATGCTCGAGAGCACCAGGCACTCAGTCAGGAGTTGGGCGTAAGTTCAGGCCAAGGCCTCGAAGCTCCCTGGCTACCGGCTAATCGCTCAAAGGGACTGCTTAAGTGAGCGCCTTTGAGCCCCCAACCCCGGGTTTCTTCAGTTCCCGGGCCTGGGCTCCAGGCTCTCGGTTCCTCCACACGTCGCCCGGCCCGGTGCAGCGAACAGTTTTTCCTCAACCATTCCAGGGTTTCTGAGCCGTTCGGCTAGCCGCAAAAAAGTAAAAAAGGAGCCGCCCTTTCAGCCCAGGCTAGCTCCAGCCAGGCCACTCTAGCCCTGGCCGCCCCGCCACTCACCAGGTTGGGCAGTCGAACAGCGGGAGGCTGGAGCCGGAGTTCGCGGCTGCCGCCATCTTGCGTCTCCCCCTCCCATTTGGCGGGCCCAAAGCACGCCGGGAAACTGGAAGACCGAGAGGGAGAAAAGCAGCATCCCAGCAGCCTGTGCGTACGCGTGCTCACGCATGCACGGACGTAAGGGGGAGGTGCTTCTAGTGGGGACAGAATACATTTCGGGATTTTTTTTTTTTTTTTTTTTTTCAGGGTTTGAGCAAGTTGGACGTCTTTGGAAGTCTCCAGTGGTTAGGGTTTTCCTTGGCCAGGAGGTGTCAAAGGAAAAGGGGCTTTGTAGGGAGTGGAGGCGGTCTCCCCCTACGTCCTCCTGCAAATGCTTCAGGGCTCTAAAGTCTTGGAACTAAGCCAGGCGCGATGGCTCACGCCTATAACCAGCACTTTGGGAGGCTGAGGCTGGCAGATCGCTTGGGATCCGGGGTTTGAGACCAGCCTGGACAACATAGAGAAACCCCATCTCTACTAAAAACACAAAAATTTAGTCGGGCATGGTGGCGGGTGCCTGTAATCTCAGCTACTCGGGAACCTGAAGCAGGAGAATCGCTTGAACCCAGGAGGCGGAGGTTGCAGTGAGCCAAGATTGCGCTACACTCCAGCCTGGGCTACACAGCGAGACTCCGTCTCAAAACAAAACAAAACAAAACAAAACAAAAAATCTGGGGACTACATTCTCCTCCAGCGTTCAGGTTAAGACCTTCAGCCTTGGCTGGGCGCGATGGCTCACGCCTGTAATCCCAGCACTTTGGGAGGCCGAGGCGGGCGGATCACCTGTCGGGAGTTCGAGACCAGCCTGACCAACACGGTGAAACCCCGTCTTTGTAATAATAATAATAATAATAAAAGTATATATATTAAAAAAAAAAAGGCCTTCAGTCTTTTGCCCTCAAAGCAGAGAAGCTGAAGGGCAAAACTCGGAGACTGGAGTGATTACTTATTGTTTCTCCTCATCTAACCCTTCTCCAAAAAGTGGCACCCTACTCACTTTTTCTAATCCACGTCTAGGCCTGTAGATTATCGGGGAATCTGCATTACGGGTAACCTGGTCTGTTTATGAAAACTCTGGACAAGCTGGAGCCAGAAGCAGGCAGGTCCAGTCAGAAAGCAGGGGTCCAAATCATCACTGTGCTTGGCTCAAATGGTTAATTTTTTTTTTTTTGAGACGGAGTCTCGCTCTGTCACCCAGACAAGTGCAGTGGTGTGATCTCAGCTCACTGCAACCTCCGTCTCCCGGGTTCAAGCATTTCTCCTGCCTCAGCCTCCCTTGTAGCTGGGATTACAGGTGTGCGCCACCACGCCTGGCTAATTTTTGTATTTTTAGTAGAGACGGGGTTTTGCCATGTTGGCCAGGCTGGTCTCGAACACCTGACCTCGTGATCTGCCCACCTTAGCCTCCCAAAGTGCTGGGATTACAGGTGTGAGCCACCGTGCCTGGCCGGTTAATTTTTTCAAAAAAGGAATTTTTTGCTTTTGGTTATAGCGTAAGGAAGCATTAGGATCGCTGGCTTGCCTTAGATCACCAGCTGGCTGAAAGAGTTCATAGTAGGGTCTCTGGTTGTAATGGCATTGTCCATTGAGCACTTATCTGAGCAAATATGTATTTTATATGGATCATCTCATTTAATCCTGACAAAGCTCTTGAGTTAGGTATTATTATAATTCCAGAGGAGAGGCTCAGAGAGATTGAGTTGCCCAGCTTCACCCTAAAACAAGTGGTGAGTGGGATTCAAACCTAAACCTATATGATGCCAAAGGCCATGCTCATGAGTCATTATTCTCTCTCACACTTTGATGTTGGTGTAATTATATTTATTATTAGCATGCAACTGATGGCCCTCTTTTTCACTTTTGTAGACGACTTGGGAAGATTATCTGACCAGTTTTTCCTTTTTTAAAGAAACCAATTTCAAAGTTGCTGTTCACCTAGAAAAAGGCACTGCTCAGCAAGTTAAGGAATCTATGATGAAAGTAGTTCTTTTCCTGCTTCCATGCTACTGCTTCTGTGTTACTGATGAAAGTAGAAAATCAGCCTATTCAAAAGATTTTTGGCCTTGATGAAGGCTCCAGGCCTTAAATATTTAACTGGAATATAACTTAGAAGGAGTAAGA
The DNA here is from genome assembly GCA_963573385.1 of Cacajao melanocephalus. Taxonomy (NCBI): domain Eukaryota; kingdom Metazoa; phylum Chordata; class Mammalia; order Primates; family Pitheciidae; genus Cacajao; species Cacajao melanocephalus. The sequence continues at coordinate 22,328 of CAUYLG010073417.1, forward strand.
CGATCAAAAAAAATAACTGCAATATAACATTAACTTGGATTTTAAGATTATCAACTCTTAGGTAGATTGAAGAAACACCTTTTCCTCTGGTCTTTAAAGCACAATAAACTTACCCAGCAAGGATGGTAGCTAATCAGGTCACTTATCAAATGGCCTGTTAATATCCTCCTTTTTAGCCTTGTGATTCCAAAGTAAGACTAGGCTGATTGGAAAAATTTAAATCTAAACTTGGTTTCAAGAAAACAGAAATAATCCTATATCCCCCTTCTTTGAACACAAGGACATGATTTTTGAGAAGGAATTAGTCCCAAAAGTTTTTGAGTCTAACAGAAAAGAACAAGATACTTTTATCTACAGAAGTTGTGTGGGCCTTTGAGGTTCTATGCTCCTTTCAGGCATAACGTGGTGTGGAAGCCATATCTAGCTAGCAGTGACCTGATAGCATCTTATGTCAACTTTGTCTTTCAATTTCTCAGCTTGTGTGATCCTTCTAGTGCTGACTATAGACCCAAGAAACCTAAAAGCTACATCTTACCCTTCTAATTCTTTAATCCTGGGCCATGTTGTTTCTAGCACAGCAGATATTCACACTGGCCTCTGATGTAGTGGCACTTTATGCTGCTTACTTACACCCTCATAAAGCAAAATGCTCTTTGTTTGAGCACCAATGATGTCAGTATATACCAGCAAACTAGAGGGCAGCAATCTAGGTCCTTAACCTTTTAAAATAGAAAGACTGATGCACTAGCTACCTTTGAATTTTGGTATCTCAATAAAGAGATTAGTATCTTAGCCTTTGATAGATTTCTTTAGAGTAAGATCTAAAGACATTTGGGGCATATTGACATCAGAAAACTTTATTTTTTAATTATTTTTTGAGACAGAATCTCACTCTGTCACCTAGGCTGGAGTGCAATGGCACACTTTCAGCTCACTGCAACCTACACCTCCTGGGTTCAAGCGATTCTCCTGTCTCAGCTTCCCGAATAGCTGGGATTACAGGCATGTGCCACCACAAACATAGGGTTGCACCACGTTGGTGAGGCTGGTTTCAAACTCCCGACTTCAGGTGATCCACCGGCCTCGGCTTCCCAAAGTGCTGGGATTATAGCTGTGAGCCACCTCGCCCTGCCAGAAAATTTTAAAAACTTTTTTTTTTTTTGAGATGGAGTCTTGCTTTTGTCTCCCAGGCTGGAATGCAATGGTGTGATCTCAGCTCACTGCAACCTCCGCCTCCCTGGTTCAAGTGATTCTCCTGCCTCAGCCTCCCAAGTAGCTGGGATTACAGGTGCACACCACCACACCTGGCTAATTTTTGTATTCTTATTTATTTCTTTTTGAGATGGAGCTTCACTCTTGTTGCCC
>CAUYLG010073418.1:0-12584 GCA_963573385.1 Cacajao melanocephalus
TGGGAAGAAATGCCAGATATAGGTGAAGGGGAGGAAAGCAGCAAATCACACTGCCACGTGTGTACCTATGCAACAATCTTGCATGTTCTTCACATGTACCCCAAAACCTAAAATACAATAAAAATTAAAAAAAAAAGAAAATTGAAGATAATTGTAAAAAATAGAAAATTATTTCATATTCATATATTGAAAGATGTCAGTCTCCCTAAACTGCTCTGTACATTTAATGCAATCCCAATCAAAATCTCAACAGGTATTTTATCTGTGTATATTAACAAGTTGATCCTAAAATTTATACTGAAATGCATATAGCCACAAATAGCCAAGATAATATTAAGAAAGAATGATAAAGTAAAAGTACCAGCTCTACTTGATATGAAGATATTAACTGCTATATTTAACACATTGTGGTAATGGTGACATGTTAGATAAATGAGCCAAAATAATAAAATGGAGAATTCAGAAACCTATCAATACATATATAAAAACTTGATATATTATAAAGGTGGCACTACAGGACAATGAAAAAAAGGATACATCTTTACAACGAATAGTGCTGGGTCAATTGGATATCCATATAGAACAAAATCAGTATTGATTCTTCTTTATACCATCTATGCAAATCAATTCTAAGGAGATTTTAGATCTAAATAGGAAAAATACAACACAGAAAAATATCTTCATGATCTTGGAGTAAGCAAAGATTTCTTAAACAGAACTCAGAAAGCACTTACCATAAAGTAAAAGTTTAGCAAGTTTGACTATATCGAAAATAGCATCCTCCTTTCCCCAAAGACACCATCATAAAGTGAGAAGACAAGCCACATGATGGGAGAAGATATTTGCAGTAAATATAACAACAAGGAACTCAATGTAAAATACATTAAGAACTCTTAGAAATCAGTAAGACAAAGCCAGAAAACCCAAAGGAAATATGCCCAAAAGATCTGAATGGGTAGTTTACAAACTGGTTATTCAAATGTCCTCTAAACAACAAAAGGCAATTACTTTCATTAGTCATCAAGAAATGCAAATTATAACCAAAATGACTTACCTCTATATACCCACCACAATGGCTAATATTTAAAAAGAAAAAAAAAAAACAGTAGTACTAATAATTGGTAAGGATGTGAAGTAACTAGAACTCTCATGCATGGCTTATGGAAATGCAAATTATTATAATCACTAAGGAGAATTATTTGGCATTGCTTACTGAGGTTGAAGATAGGCATATCCTATGAGCAATTCCACTCTTAAGTATATGCCTAACAGAAGAAATATATGTACCTGTGTATCATGAGGCTTACACAGAAGTGTCCCTAGCAACATTATTCATGTTGGCCAAAAATTGGAGCCAAACCACATGTCTATCAACAGGAGAATGAATAGTAAATATTGGAGTATTCACATAATGGAATGCTATCTGGCAATGAAATTGAACCAACCAAAGTAACACAACAGAGTGGATCCAACTCATGATGTTGAACAAAAGACATCAAATACAAAATCATGTATTTGTTTGTATCCTGTATGATTCAACTTATATAAAATTCAAAAAAGCAGGCAAGCTACCATAGTGTTTAGGAATGCACACTTAAGTGATACAGTTATAAAGAAAATAAGGAAGTGGTTGTAAAATTTATTTATGGTGGGGAGGGAAAGATTAGTGATGGGGAGGTGATATGAAGGATTACTGATGAGGAGGGGAAATTAGAGTGTGTTTTTGGTTCTGGCTGCATGGGTATTCACAATAAGTCTGTGGTAATATACTGAGCCATACGTTTTTGTTTTTGTTTTTTTGTATGTTTTTCTGTGTGGATGTTCTTTTCTGGGAAACCTAATTTATACTCTTAACTGGTCTCTTAACTGGCCCTTCAACTGGTTGGATGAGGGCTGTATTAGTTCGTTCTCGCATTGCTGTGAAGAAATACCTGAGACTGAGTAATTTATAAAGACAAGAGGTTTAATTGGCTCACAGTTCTGCCGGCTGTGCAGGAAGCATGATGCTGGCATTTGCTTGGCTTCTGGGGAGGCCTCAGGAAACTGACAATCATGATGGAAGGTGATGGGAAAGCAGGCTCCTCTTGCAAGTTCAGAGCAGGAGGAAGAGAGTGAAGGGGGTTGGTAGTAGGGTGGTACACACTTTTAAACCACCAGATCTCATGAGAACTCTATCATGAGACAGCACTAGGAGGATGGTGCTAAAAAATTAGAAACTACTCCCATGATCCAATCACCAGCCGCCCCCCCCAACCAGGTCCCACCTCCAACACTGGGAATTACAATTCAACATGAGATTTGGGTGGGGACGTAGATCCAAACCATGACAAGGGCCATCCAGATTATGGAGGATAATCTTTTCTACCCAAAATCAACTGATTGCTGATGTTAACCACATCTGCAAAATACCTTCACTGCAACATCCAGATCAGTGTTTGATTCAATAACTGGATACTACAGTGCCTGAAAATGCAGATTATTATTATTATTCAGGTATGGTATTCAGATCAGGAGATGACTGCCATTGAACAGACAGTTATGTTCACACATCCCATGAGAAGGGGTGCACCATGCAGCAGTGGGGCCACGGGAAGACACAAGGAGGAGCACCAGGATCTGTCAGGAGGCAGAGAGAGAGTGAGGAGAAAATGCAGGCAAGAGCCTTTTTTATGGTTTCTGCAGGAAAGAATGGGTGAGGCAAGGTAGGCAGGCTTAGGATTGACTCACTTAAAGAATTTCACTGGGCTCTGGGGCATGGGGGCTGTCCTTAGTTGCTGACAGCTGGCTCCGGAATGACTGGAAAAGGGGAATAGTAAGTAACCCTGAGTGTAAGAGCCCAGTTGTATTAGTTCATTGTCATGCTGCTATGGAGAAACACCCAAGACTGGGCAATTTATAAGGAAAAGAGGTTTAATTGATTCACAGTTCTGCATGGTTGGGGAGACCTCAGGAAACTTACAATCATGGCGGAAGGCACTTCTTCACAAGATGGCAGGAGAATGAGCCCCTTATAAAATCATCACCCCCATGATTCAACTACCTCCCACCAGGTCCCTCCCACAACACGTGGGGATTATGGGAACTCCAAATGAAGATGAGATTTGGGTGGGGACACAACCAAACCGTATTACCAATAAAGGAGGTGCTTGGGGTGTGGGCTCTAAACTTGTTGGTTTGCACGTGTGAGGCACTCTAAGTGAATCTCTCACTATCTCTAGAAATTGGCTAAACTTGGAAGAGGCCGTACCTCCAGGATTAGCAAGTCCTCAAGATGTTAAAGCATTAGAGAAAAGGAAAGAAAAGGCATACTTAACCAAACTATGCATGATAACAGGCAATTAGAAAAATGACTAGAACGTGTAAACAGAATTTTTAACAATGGCTATCTATCAATGAGCAGTGAGATTGTGTTGTGGAATATTTTCTTTTCTGTCATTTCTACATTTTCTGTATAATCATGAATTGCTTTTCTGATGGGCATGGAGGAAGAATTAGATTAAACCATTTATTTTTGGTGTCCGGAGGGACAAAACTGTTAAATAGCTAAGCAGCTGCCCTCTAAAGTTCTGCTCTTGTCTGGGCTGGTGGCAGGTGACACTGTGTCCCTGTGCAGCACTCACTACCTCCTCTGTCCCCAAGGGCCAGGCTGACCTAAGGATAGCAATACCTCCACCTTCCTTGCCTGAGCACTCTGAGAAAAGGGACTCCCTTAGAGGACACTGGGGTGTTTCTTCTGAGGAGCCTGTGTGGAAACCTGAGCTTTTGGGGGGCTGTGTGTAAATTGCGATTATGTGAGTGCCTGTACATGAGCATGTGAGTGTGTACAGGTGTGTAGGTATATGCGTGTGAGTGTATGACCAGACATCACAGTGTGTGTGTGTGTCAGGAAGTATGTATATGTATGAGTGCATACATGAGTGTGTGTGCATAAGTGTATGTAAGTGTGAGTGATTGCATATGTGTGGGTTTTGGGGCCAGCAGGCAGGGGGAGAAGGATGGAAGGCAGGACGAGGCACAGAGACCTGTGCTCCAGTGTCCTAGATGAACTACCAGTCATGGAACCCAAGAGCCACGGAAGGAGATCAGCCTCAGTGCCCTGCTCTGTCCAGGTTACAGAATTTTCACGTGTATAACCCCCAGCCAGGAGGTCTATATGGCTGGCCAAAGCAGCAGGTCTCTACTGTCACTGAGCCCCTTAGAACTTCTCAACCAGGAAAGGTACCAGCCCCCTTAGAGGGCATTTGGAACTGTGGGGGGACATTTCTTGATTGCCACATGACTAGAGAGGACTCTGATTTAGTGGAAAGAGGCCAAAGACGCTAAATGCCCCTCACAGTGCAATAGGCCTGTGGTGGCTGGGGGTTTGGTGGCAGCTGGAGATTTGGTGGCAGCTAGGGGCTTGGTGGCCACTGGGGGCCTCGTGTTGGCTGTCTTCCCAAAGCCCTCACTCCATGCTTACTGGACCCTGTCTCTGGGGAGTGTCAGCTAAATGCGAAACAAGACACTGGTGCAAAAATAGTCTCCAGTGAACCTACCCAGTGTCATCAGCATTCCCGAAGTGCAAACAAAAGCACCCAAGGCAATCACACACCAGGAGAGTCCAAGCATGCCAAACTCCAACCCCTCCCAGCCCCACCCACATACATCTCCCCGAACCCCAACTGAGATGACATGAAACAGATGAAACAGGGGGGTGGGCGGAGGGGGAAAACAGGGACTTTCTTTCCAAAGGGACGTCCTTCCCCTCTGCGATGAGAGGGCCCTTCCTCCAGGGAGTCACCCCCAAAGTGCTAAGGCCTCTCTGAGCGGGAGCTGGCTCCCAGTCATGTACCATCTTTGAAGCTGACCTCCCGGGGCTGGGGCTGCAAGGGCTTCATGGGATGCCCCAGCCCCTTGGTGGGAAAGTATTTGAAGTGTCTGATAAGGCTGAGCTTTTGAGCAGCTGAAAGTCCTGCATCAGACCCTCAGGCAGGAGGGGGCTGTGGACTCCTCAGGTGGGGAAGGACAGGGGATGGAGAAAGGCACGGAGCCTTGTCTGAAGTTGAACAGGAGCCAGAATGAACAAGAGGCCAGAGAGCCCTTCGAGATCCAAGGTCCTTGTCCCCGCCCTGCTAGGCTGTCAACCCTGGCAACTGATCCCCCAGATGTTGGGGAGGCAGCGGGCCCCAGGAGCTTCTAATTCTGCCCCTCCTGAAATCAAAGATGAGGACCTATCCCTCAGGTTCCCTATCCCTGACAAAAGCAGCCAGAGAAACCCACTGAAGGGATTCTCACTCTGTGGGCCCCTCCCTTTGTTCCTCTGTCCTCCAGGGCCCTGCCACTCAGACTGTGGGCCAGGGACCAGCTTCATCAGCTCCATCTGGGTGCTGGGAAGAAATGTAGCACCTGGAGCCTGAGACCTGCAGAATCGGAAGGGAACTCCTAACAAGATCCCCCACCAGAACTCAGGTGCGCATGGAAGTTTGAGGAGCACCACTCTACAGGAGTAAATAATCCCTTTGCCTCTCTATGGGTGAATAGATAATCCCTGCCTGGAATAAAACTGCAGTGAAGAGGAAAGTAACCCACGGTGGCATTAACTGGCACAGGACAAGTTTTCTATTCTGTAAAAATGCCTCAATCCTGGTAACTGCTGGTGAGAGTTTATTTTATCTTATTTTATTTTTGAGACACAGTCTCACTCTGTCACACAGGCTGGAGTACAGTGGCACGATCTCAGCTCACTGCAACTTCCACCTCCTGGGTTCAAGTGATTCTCCTACCTCAGCCTCCTAAGTAGCTGGGATTACAGACACACACCACCAGAGCTGGCTAATTTTTGTACTTTTAGCAGAGACAGGGATTCACCATGTTGGCGGGACTGGCCTCAAACTTTTGACCTCAAGTGATCCGCCCATCTCAGATTCCTAAAGTGCTGGGATTACAGACATGAGCCACTGCACCCGGCTGAGAGTTCTAATATGATGAGTGTTTCCGTTTTGGAGACAAGGAAATTCATCTGGATTGTGTAAAGGGAGGTTATGAGATTTAATGAAGCCACACAGTCCCTGACGAACAGATATAGGACTGGGGCTCAGGCCTCCTAGAAGGTCAGCGAGCCAACCGGGTGGAAGGATGCTGGATAGGATGGAGAGTCAGAAATCCTGAAATTGGTCTCAGTTTGGTCAAGGCTTGGCTGGATGACCTTGATCAGGTGGATTAACCTCTCTGGGGGTGGGACCACATGACCTAGAAGAACAATTTCTGCCCTGAAATTATGTGCCTCTTTCCTCTCCAGAGGAGTTCACTAGAGAATATTTTCTTTGTGTATTTCAAAAGATGAGTCAACATATCAAAATGCTGTTTACATCCATCCATTACATAAAACATGGATGTCCCTAGAGGTCAACGGGAAAGAAGAGTTAGACTCAGGTTTCACGTGTCACTAACAGGGAGGTGACTGTTGCTCAGTGCTCAAAGCAAGGTCAGGAGGAAGACTGTCTCAGAAGAAAAGGATGCTTCCCAGGTAACCACAGGTCTCAGTGAATGCCCGCTGGCAATTAACTACAAAATAAACAACCCAGGTCGAAGGGAAGCCTCCCCTTGCTCACCTCTCCTCTCCCACCTGTTTTTGTGGCTTTTGTCCCTGTTACCTTTAAAAAAATTAAATGAATAAACTTTATTCCTTTTTTTTTTTCAGGGTCTGGCTCTGTCACTCAGGCTAGAGTGCAATGATGTGATCACAGCTCCCTGCAACATCTGCCTCTTGGGTTCACGTGGTCCTCCCACCTTAGCCCCCGCGTAGCTGGGACTATGGGTGTGTGCCACCACTCCTAGCTAATTTTTCTATTCTTAGTAGAGATGAGATTTCACCATGTTGCCCAGGCTGGTCTTGAATTCTGAGCTCAAGCAAATCCTCCCTCCTTGGGCTTCCAAAGTGCTGATATTACAGGAGTGAACCATCTCGTCTAGCCAGACTTTTCTTTTCTTTTTATTTTTTCATTTTAATCCAGATCCTGCACCAGACTTTCTCCTTTAGAGTGGTTTTAGATTTACAAAAAATAGCTGAAAACAACGGAGTTCCCATGCTACGCCCTCACCAAATTTCTCCTATTATTAACATCGTGTTAATAACACAGTAGTGTGGTAGATTTGGTACGACTGATAAGACAATATTGATACATTATTGTTAACTAAGGTCTATAGCTCCCATGAAGGCTCACTTTTTGTGTTGTATATTCTATGAGTTTTGACAAACATACAATGGTATGTATCTATGACAATATCATACAGAAGAGTCTTACTACCTTAAAAATGCCCCATGCGCCATCTATTCACCCTCCTCCCCATCTCCCCCTGGCAACCACTGACCTTTTTATTGCTCCTATAGTTTTGCTTTTTTCCGGATGTCATACAGTTGGATTCATGCAGTATATAGCCTTTTCCAGTTGGCTTCTTTCACTTAGCAATATACATTTAAGTTCTTTCCAAATCCTTTCGTGGCTTGTTAGCTCATTTCTTTTGAGCACTGGCCCTGTGACCTTTTGATATGGGGCTGAAGGTTTTGCAGGTTGGGCCAGGACCTTCATGGGAGACCCCCCAGGATCTGGCAATGTAGCCTCTGAACAGCTGTGCGCAGCAGATCCTGCCCCTATTCACTGAGATGTGCCCACACGTGAGGGACAGAAACAGAAGAAACAGGCACCAGGCTGTTGCTTAAGCCCAGACAAAATGGGTAGAAGGAGCTCCAGGGAGAGCTTTTGAGATGGGCTCTTGATCTCCTCAGATACACCCCTCCCTGCAAGTGACTCAAAAACCGTCATCTAAATAGGGGATGATGACTAGCGACAAGGTGACCCCTCAGCACCTCCATGCTTCTTCTTGCTCCCTTCCCCTTAGCTGGGCAAGGAAAGAGAATTCTGGGAGGAGAAAACCCAACTTCCAACCCACCTTAAATCACTGTCACCAGGGTCTGAGGTCACCAGCCCAAGAGCTGTAACAGCTGCCCAGGAACTCTCCAGGAAAAGCAGATTGGCTGTCTCCCGGCCCCTCCCCTGGTAGGTGGTTTTCCAGAGGAACCAGACAGAGTCCCGAACACCCCCAGCGTAGACAGGGTCAGGTTGATCTCATCTGTCTAACTCCCTCCTGGGCCGGGACAAAAGTGTCACTCTGTGTCTGACACCGAGGCCTGATTTGCTCTCACCGCTGCTGTGCCTGTCAATGACTCCCAACCTTCGAGGCCTCATTCCTGGCTATAGTCTTTGGCTGCCATTATTTATCACAGCAAAATGAACAGAAGAATGTGCTTTTCACTCAAGGACACCACCCTTCCGGAGGAACTTATCCAAAGTTTTGCAAAACCTGGGCAGAATCAAGGTCTTGCCTCCTTCATCTTGGTGGGCTTGAGAAGGGCCGGGGTCAAAGAACTTCTGCACAATCAACTGAAGGTGGGGTATAGAGGCAGGAGGAAAACAGAAGACACAGACTGCCCGAAAAAGAAGAAAAAGGAAAACAGAAGACACAGACTGCCGAAAACAACATCTGATAGCTCCTCCGCACAGAGTTTGGTGGAGCTGTTTTTAAAGTCTACATTTAACAATCTGGTGTACCCCAGGCCTGTGTATCTCAGGCTTAATGCCTCTGAAGCAAAAACTACAAAGGTCTCTGATGTTTCTTCTTTCAGAATTTTTTTTTTCCACGATATGAACTTTTTTTAACGCTCCTGCTTCCCGGTGAACTCGCCTCCATCTCTTTTTCTTGCTGAAGCTGCAGATGTACATTGTGGTAGTGTGAAAAAAGCTAATTAAACTGCAGCGGCTCGGCGGGAGGCAGGGAAGGCCCCGCGGAGCACACGGGATGATTGATTTGCACTGTCACACGGCTCTGCTGGGTGTCATAACTTAGTGACAAATCAAGGATTACAGTGGCCCAGAGTAACTCTCTTCCTTTGTTGTTCTGTAGACATCAAAGCAGCCAAGCATATTAGTGTTTTTAATAAGTAGTTAAGTCAGGAGTAGCTTACAGTTTGAAATTACTCTGTCTACAATTGAAGGTGTTGGGGGACAGGGGTAAGGAGAAAAACAGCCCAAATATATTAGCTAGATTTAAAAAATATATAATTTAATAAAATAAAATAAAATAAAATAAATAAAATGTAGCCCATGCACCAGGAGCAAGTTCTTTGCAGGGGTTGTTGGAGATTTTTGCATTATTTGTGTAAGCCACGTGGAGGCCTGCTGTGGTGAGGCATATCCTCTGGAAATAGGTTTTCTGGGGAGAGGGAAAAAAATAACTATCAATGCCTCAGTTCTGGGGGGGGGGCTCCATAAGCAAATGGCTTCATTTTAATCAGCACAGAAGGAAGCTGGGAGGGTCACAACGATGTGTTTGCCGATGAATATCCTGTTCCCCAACAATTAGGATCATAAAATGATTGGGGCAACTCACCTTATCTTGAAAGTACACAGATCCCCGAAGACAGCTGCCGCCAAGGTTTGTTTTTCTCGGGATATTTACCTTTCGCCACAGAACAGAGGCCTGAAAATCAGAGCAAGGTGGGAATCTGAAATTCATTCCTACCTATTATGCAATTTTCATCACTGTGTTGCTGATGGTTTCTCCCTTGATGGGCACGAGTCTCTCTGGAAGATGCTGTTGGGTCCGGGGCCGTGAAGAGACACTGGAATGGAAGGCTGCCTCGCTCTGTGGGTGTCAATTCCTTCTTAGTGATTTTAAGCTGCTGTAGCCCCGGACATGGAGAAATACCACCGTAATCCCACAATGCCCCCTGAGATGCACGTGTTTCCTTCAACTGTGACGTGACCCAGCCCTCTTGGACCCAGCCCACTTGGGAGAGGAACAAAGGTGACTCAGGATAAGTCTGTCAACCTCCCTGGGCCTTGGTTTCTTCATTCTGCATAATTGGAGATCATCCCTTCCTCCTCACTCACTAGGTTATGAAAATCTAATTAAACAATGCTGGTGGAAATACGTTACAAATTCCTAAGCATTACACAAATCAATCAGAAAATGGGAGCACAGAAAGAAGTCATCTTCCCACGCCCACATTTGGCTGGCATGGGTGAAGGAAACCTATCATTGAATCACCCATGTAGGTATCCATGACAGATTTGAATCTCTAGAAGTATTTTCATTGAAATTTATTTTGGTCTATGTTGTGTATAAAATCCATTTGGGGTTAAACAATGGACTCGATTTTCTTTTGTGTATATCAATGAATCTATGCGTTCCTATTTGCATCCTTCTGAACAAAACCCAAAATAATTTAAAATTGCAGTAGTATATTCAGTTTTCATCATTATGAATTAAATGAGGGAATTGGCCAGTTTTATGTAAAACAGTGGGGGTGAGCAAGGCGGGCTTCCCCTCACAGGGAGAAGGAAGCTGATAAAACAACACCCACCGTGGGAGAGGAGGCTTTAAGGAAACTTTAAGGTCCTTCAGGCAAATTCACACTGACTGAGGAGCCAGAGGGGACCCAGGCCCCAACTCTTGGTTAGTACCATGGGCAGCCCCCACATTCCCTGACTCTTTCTCCTTTGGCTTTACCTGGAATACATTCCAGTTATGTGCATCACACTTTTGCCTACTTAGGGTAGCCCACCATCTAATAGGGGAAGCACCCCGTATTCATCAATGCATCCCGCAGACGGGGCTCCTTCCGTGTATGCCATAGTACTTTGTTTTATGTGGATTCTTATTCATTAAAATTGCAAACTTACTTTACAAAAACTAATACATTCCTTTGTAATGGTTAGAGAAGGTATTTTTGAACCCACTCAGACCTAGGGTCCCCTTTCCTAACTACAGAGAGCTTTCTTGAAATGACAGCTATTCTGGAAGAAAAAAAAAAGCTCTGCTTTGTCTGATAAAGTTGAATCTGCTCATAACACTTTGAACCAGCAATTCCATTCCCCAATGTATATCCACGCGCACCAGGAGGCAGGACAGGGAATGTTCGTTACAGCATCATATGCAATAGTGAAAGACAGAAACTGCCTATACGCCCATTGGCAGAAGGGACAAATTGTGGCATTTTAATATAAAGAAATATTATTGATTAGAGAAAATATCTAATAGCTGTGGACATGAATATGAATAAATTTCAAAAACATAAAAAAAGGATGAACAAGGAAATATGTGTTATGGAAGAAGCCGAAGAACATGTGTATTATTTCATTAACGCAAAGTGCAAAAATGGCAACAGTAAGCAATAAATTGATGATGGATACGTACGTCAAGAGTGATATGAGAAAGAAGAAGAAAGGAAACATGGAAAGAGGAAGAGAGAAAGGAAGGAAGGAACAAAGGAAGGAAAGAAAAAGAAAGGAAGGAGGCTGGACGCGGTGGCTCACGCCTATAATCCCAGCACTTTGGGAGGCCGAGGCAGGTGGATCACGAGGTCAGGAGATCAAGACCACCCTGGTCAACATGGTGAAACCCCATCTCTACTAAAAATACAGAAAAATTAGCTGAGCATGGTGGTGTGTGCCTGTAATCCCAGCTACTCGGGAGGCTGAGGCAGGAGAATTTCTTGAACCCAGGAAACAGGTTGCAGTGAACCAAGATAGTTCCATTGCACTCCAGCCTGGGCAACAAGAGAGAAACTCCATCTCAAAAAAAAAAAAAAAAAAAAAAAGAAAAAAGAAAAAGAAAGGAAGACAGAAAGGCAGAGGGGAAGGGGAGGGAGGGAAGGAAGTGAGAAACGTTCTCATTTCTGGGGAGAAGTGGTGTCCTCTCCTAACTCAGAGAGTTAGTGCGTTGGGAATGGGAGTAAAAATAATGAGGGTTTCCTAGGAACTTGGAGTCCTCAGCATTACTACACAACACTGAGATCCACGATCAGTAGGTACCAAGAGTTTACTAGCCAGAATGCTTAGATAATTGGCTTATTTTCTTCTGCAGTCCTTTGGAGAAACAAAAGAGGACTAAGGTGGTCCACACCAGGGATGTGTTAAAAACTAAGAGCATCTAGATGCCGGTCTAGGGCTAGCAGACGTTCAGGGTGGCCTCCCACACTTTCACAATCTCCAACTTGCGTCACACACTTTACATATTCAACATGCTGCTCATGAACTCCTCAGATGCTGGGGGACATGTGGCGGGTATAAGGACAGGGGAGAATGGGGTCGTAGTTCCGATACAAGAAAGGGGGTGGAGGGAACAACAGGCGGCCCCAGACGGTGGACGGTCTGAGGCTGCCCCTTTGACTGTGAATGTGTGGCTGTCAGTGTGAGTCTGTGTAAGTGAGAGATGACGTACACATGGCATCAGAGCGACTCTCAACATAAGTACTGTCAGAGATTATAAAGCTAACAAAGAAGGAAGAGATACACCGGTTACTCATATTATTCACCTTAAAAGCCATCTGCTCAGAAAGAGATGGGGAGTGACCGACGTATCAGTCTATTTTAATCCTCTGGATAGTACTTAACAGTATCTCACATTTTATGATTCGTTTGTGTGTTTGCTTACGGTTGGATTCTCAGAACCTCATTGCCTGCCATCGTTCCCACCACTGGGACAGAAGCTTTGTTATCTTTTTAATTATTCTGTTTTTTAAAAAAGGTACATATCTTTTTTTT
>CAUYLG010073420.1:0-20839 GCA_963573385.1 Cacajao melanocephalus
GCCACCTCCTTGATCTTTACATATACCCACTTTATACTTTTTTAACAACACAACCTTGCTGCCACCCCCATTTTTTTTTTTTTTTTTTTTTTTTTTTTTTTTTTTTTTTTTTTGCTTAGGGTAGTCTTGGCTATGCAGGCTCTTTTTTTGGTTCCATATGAAGTTTAAGGTGGTTTTTTCCAATTCTGTGAAAAAAGTCAGTGGTAGCTTGATGAGGTTAGCATTGGATCTATAAATTACTTTGGGCAGTATGGCCATTTCCATGATATTGATTCTTCCTAATCATGAGCATGGAATGTTTTTCCATCTGTTTGTGTCCTCTCTTATTTCCTTGAGCAGTGGTTTGTAATTCTCCTTGAAGAGGTCCTTCACATCCGTTGTTAGTTGTATTCCTAGGTATTTTATTCTCTTTTTAGCAATTGTGAATGGGAGTTCACTTATGATTCAGCTCTCTGTCTGTTATTGGTGTATAGGAATGCTTGTGATTTTTGTACATTAATTTTGTATCCTGAGACTTTGCTGAAGTTGCTTATCAGTTTAAGGAGATTTTGGGCTGAGACAATGGGGTTTTTAAATATACAATCATGTCATCTGCAAATAGCGACAATTTGACTTCCCCTTTTCCTAACTGAATACACTTTATTTCTTTTTCTTGCCTGATTGCCCTGGCCAGAACTTCCAATACTATGTTGAATAGGAGTGGTTAGACAGGGCATCCTTATCTTATGCTGGTTTTCAAAGGGAATGCTTCTAGTTTTCACCCATTCAGTATGATATTGGATGTGGGTTTCTCAAAAATAGCTCTTATTATTTTGAGATACATTCCATTGATACCTAGTTTATTGAGAGTTTTTAGCATGAAGGGCTGTTGAATTTTGTTGAAGGCCTTATCAGCATCTATTGAGATAATCATGTGGTTTTTTTCTTTGGTTCTGTTTGTGTGATGGATTATGTTTATAGATTTGCATATGTTGAACTAGCCTTGCATCCCAGGGATGAAGGTGACGTGATCGTGATGGATAAGCGTTTTGATGTGCTGTCAGATTCCATCTGCCAGTGTTTTATTGAGGATTTTCACATCAATATTTATCATGGATATTGGCCTGAAATATTCTTTTTTAGTTGTGTCTCTGCCTGGTTTTGGAAACAGGATGATGTTGGTCTCATAAAATGAGTTAGGGAGGATTTCCTCTATTGTTTGGAATAGTTTCAGAAGGAATGGTACCAGCTCCTCTTTGTATCTCTGGTAGAATTTGGCTGTGAACCCATCTGGTCCTGAACTTTTTTAGTTGGTAGGCTATTAATTACTGCTTCAGTTTTAGACCTTGTTATTGGCCTATTCAGGGATTCAACTTCTTCCTGGTTTAGTCTTGGGAGGGTGTAAGTGTCCAGGAATTTATTCATTTCTTCTAGATTTACTGGTTTATTTGCATAGAAGTGTTTGTAGTAATCTCTGATGGTGATTTGTATTTCTGTGGGATTGATGATGATATCCCTTTTATCATTTTTTATTGCATCTATTTTATACTTCTCTTTCTTTCTTTATTAGTCTGGCTAGCAGTCTATCTATTTTGTTGATCTTTTCAGAAAAAAACAGCTCCTGGATTCCTTGATTTTTTTGAAGGGTTTTTTGTGTCTCTATCTCCTTCAGTTCTGCTCTGATAGTTATTTCTTGTCTTCTGCTAGCTTTTGAATTTGTTTTGTCTTGCTCCTCTAGTTCAAAAGAAATTTAAAAATTGTGACTTTAGGGTGTTGATTTTAGATCTTTACTCATTTCTCTTGTGGGCATTTAGTGCTATAAATTTCCCTCTAGCCACTGCTTTAAATGTGTACCAGAGAGGTACATTTTGTCTTCATTCTCATTGGTTTAGAAGAACATCTTTATCTCTGCATTCGTTTCATTATTTATGCAGTACTTGTTCAGGAGCAGGTTGTCCAGTTTCCATGTAGTTGTGCGGGTTTGAGTGAGTTTCTTAATCCTGAGTTCTAATTTGATTGCACTGTGGTCTAAGGGACTGTTTGTTATGATTTCCATTCTTTTGCATTTGCTGAGGAGTATTTTACTTCCAATTATGTGGTCAATTTGAGTAAGTGCAATGTGGTGCTGAGAAGAATGTATATTCTGTGGATATTGAGTGAAGATTTCTGTAGATGTCTATTAGGTCGGCTTGGTCCAGATCTGAGTTCAAGTCCTGGATATCCTTGTTAATTTTCTGGCTTGTTTATCTGTCTAATGTTGACAGTGGGGTATTAAAGTCTCCCACTATTATTGTGCAGGAGTCTAAGTCTCTTAGTAGGTCATTAAGAACTTGCTTTATATATTTGTGTGCTCCTGTATTGGGTGCATATATATTTAGGATAGTTAGCTTTTCTTGTTGCATTGATCCCTTTACCGTTATGTAATACCGTTCTTTGTCTCTTTTGATCTTTTTTGGTTTAAAGTCTGTTTTATGAGAGACTAGGATTGCAACCCCTGCTTTTTTTTTCTCTCCATTTGCTTGGTAAATCTTTCTCCATCCTTTTATTTTGCGCCAGTGTGTGTCTTAGCATGTGAGATGGGTCTCCTGAATACAGTACACCAGTGGGTCTTGACTGTTTATCCAATTTGCCAGTCTGTGTCTTTTGATTGGGTCTTTTAGCCCATTTACATTTGAGGTTAATATTGTTATATGTGAATTTGATCCTGACATTTTGATGTCAGCTGGTTGTTTTGCCCATTAGTTGATGCAGTTTCTTCATAGTATCGATGGTCTTTAAATTTCGTATGTTTCTGCAGTGGCTGGTACTGGTTGCCCCTTCCATGTTTAGTGCTTCCTTCAGGAACTCTTGTAAGGCAGGCCTGGTGGTGATGAAATCTCTCAGCATTTGCTTGTCTGTAAAGGATTTTATTTCTCCTTCACTTTGAAGCTTAGTTTGGCTGGATATGAAATTCTGGGTTGAAAATTCTTTTCTTTAAGGATGTTCAATAATGGCCTCCACTCTCTTCTGGCTTGTAGGGTCTCTGCCGAGAGATCTGCTCTGAGTCTGATGGCTTCCCTTGGCTAGGAAAGGGAGTTATCCGGCCCCTTGTGCTTCCTGGGTGAGGCAACACCCCACTTTGCTTCAGCTTGCTGCACCCACTGTCTAACCAGTCCCAGTGACATGAACCTCAGTTGGAAATGCAGAGATCACTCCCCTTCTGTGTTGCTCTTGCTGGGAACTGCACTCCAGAGCTGTTCCTATTCTGTCATTTTGGCAGAAAAACTAATTTAATTTTTACAGATATTCAAGTTAAGTTAGCATTTCTTGTAGATACTATTCAGATCAGTGTACAGGAGTTATGAGAAGTTAAGCAACTTTCTCTAGAGAAACAAACTTGTAAATTAATGTCCAGGAACTCAAAACCTATAATTACACAGAGTACCATTATTTTTCTGCTCTGTTATCTGGGAAGACAATCAATGAGCCTAAGTGTGTTGTTTCTCTCTTTAACCATAAACATTAGTGCTTCTCTCTCTCTCTCTCTCTCTTTCTACACAATGTTTCAGTTAATGATGGACCACATATGTGACAGTGCTTCTCTCAGATTTTAATGGAACTGCCCTATACAGATGACTTTTTTATCTTTTATATCATATTTTATTGTACCTTTTCTAAGTTTAGATACACAATACTTACCAATGTGTTACCATTGCTTAAAGTATTCAGCACAGTAACATACTGTACAGGTTTGTAGCCTAGGAGGAATAGGCTATAGCATATAGCCCAGGTGTGTAGTATGCTATACCATCTAGTTTTGTGTAAGTACAGTGTATAATGTTCATACTGTTACAGGATATTCAGGGTGTTGCTTTTCTGGTCAGAAACCTCTGCGGCTAGTGGCACCCTTGCCTGAGTGTTTCCTTGGACCTGCTGGGCTCATTCTGCCCACTTGGTGTGGCAGGCTGTGCTCACTCACACTACTTGCCTGGATCCCATACCTGACAAGAAAGACTGCACAGAGCAGCAAGGGGTATGTGAGCAAGCGCAGGGACTAGCCACTGTGCACTCCACTCTGCACTGGAGTGGGCAACTCCAGGTGCCAGCATGGGTGCTGGCTCTCCATGAGGCTGCAGCTGCACCAGGCACACTGCAAGCAGCTTCCACAACTGGCACCAGGGAACACAGTGGCATCCAGAAGCTTGGAGACACCAGGAACCGCAGGGCTCTGAAGAGGGAGTCACAACCTTGACCGGGGGAGCTCCCAGGTCTGGGCTCCCTGAAGGGCCACAGCTCTTCTTTCCTTCTTTTTACCAATAACATGATGAGCAAGGGGCATAATATGGTTTGGCTGTGTCCCCACCCAAATCTCATTTTCAATTCCCATGTGTTGTGGGAGGGACCTGATGGGAAGTAATTGAATCATGGGGGCATGTCTTTCCTCTGCTGTTCTTGAGATAGTGAATAAGTTTCACAAGATCTGATGGTTTTAAAAATGAGAGTTTTGAGGGGGAGGGGCCAAGCTGGCCAAATAGGAACAGCTCTGATCTGGAGCTCCCAGCGAGACTAACACAGAAGGCTGGTGATTTCTGCATTTCCAACTGAGGTACCTAGTTCATCTCATTGGGACTGGTTAGGCAGTGGGTCCAACCTATAGAGGGCAAACAGAAGCAGGGTGGGGTGTCACTTCACCCAGGAAGTCCTAGGAGCCAGGGACCTCCCTCCCCCAGCCAAGGGAAGCAATGAGGGACTGTGCTACCTAACTGGGTTACCACGCTTTTCCCATAGTTTTTGCAAGCTACAGATCAGTAGATTCCCTTGTGTGCCTACACCACCAGGGCCCTGGGTTTCAAGCACAAAACTGGGAGGCTGTCTGGGTAGACACTGAGCTAGCTGCAGGAGTATTTTTTCATACCTAAGTGGCAGCTGGAACCCAAATGAAACAGAACCATTCGCTCCCCTGGAAAGGGGGCTAAAGCCAGGGAACCAAGTGGTCTCACTCAGTGACTCCCACTCCCATGGAGCCCACCAAGCTAAGAAGCACTGGCTAGAAGTTCATACTGCCAGTACAGCAGTCTGAAGTTGACCCAGGATGACCAAGCTTTGTAGAGGGAGGGGCATCCACCATTACTGAGGCTAGAGTAGGCAGTTTTCCCCTGACAGTGCTATGGAGGATAGGAGGGCTGGGCTGGGCACAGCAAAGTGGCTGTGGCCATACTGCTTCTCTAGATTCCTCTTCACTGGGCAGGGCATCTCTGAAGAAAAGGTAACAGCCCCAGTCAGGGGCTTACAGGCAAAACCCCCACCTCCCTGGGACAGAGCACCTGGGGGAAGGGGAAGCTGTAGGTGCAGCTTTTGTGAATTTAATTATTCCTGCCTGCCAGCTCTGAAGAGAGCAGCAGATCCTGACAAGAGAGATTCTTCCAGCACAGCGCACCATCTATGCTAAGGGACAGACTACCTCAAGTGGGTCCCTGACCCCCGTGCTTCCTGACTGGGAGAAATCTCCCAACAGGGGTCGACAGACACCTCATACAGGAGAGCTCCAGCTGGCATCAGGCCAGTGTCCCTCTGGGATGAAGCTTCCAGAGAAAGGAGCAGCAGCAACCTTTGCTGTTCTGCAGTCTCCACTGGTGATACCAAGGTCAACAGGGTCTGGAGTGGACCTCCAGCAAACCAGCAGACCTGCAGAAGAAGGGCCTGACTGTTAGAAGAAAAACTAACAAACAGAAAGCAAAACCTCAAAATCAACATAAAAGACCCCCACACACAAAAACCCCATCCAAAGGTCATCAACCTCAAAGATAAGAGGTAGATAAATCCATGAAGATGAGGAAAAACCAGCGCAAAAATGCTGAAAACTCCAAAAACCAGAATCCCTCTTCTCATCCAAATGATCACAACTCCTCTCCAGCAAGTGCACAAAACTGAACGAAGAAAGAGATTGACAAATTGACAGAAGTAGGCTTCAGAAGGTGGTTAATAAAAAACTCCTCTCAGCTAAAGGAGCATGTTCTAACCCAATGAAAAGAAGCTAAGAACCTTGAGAAAAGGTTACAGGAACTGCTAACTAGAATAACCAGTTTAAAGAGGAACATAAATGACTGATGGAGCTGAAAAACACAGCACGAGAAATTCATGAAGCATACACAAGCATCAATAGACAAATCGATCAAGCAGAAGAAGGATATCAGAGACTGAAGATCAACTTACTGAAATAAGGCATGAAGACAAGATTAGAGAAAGAAAAGAATGAAAAGGAATGAAGAAATCCTCCAAGAAATATGGGACTTTGTGAAGAGACCAAACCTACAATTGATTGAGGTCCCTGAAAGTGACGAGGAGAATGGAACCAAGTTGGAAAACACACTTCACGATATTATCCAGGAGTACTTCCCCAACCTAGCAATACAGGCCAACAGGCCAACATTCAAACTCAGGGAAAACAGAGAACACCACTAAGATACTCCTTGAGAAGAGCAACCCCAAGTCACATAATCATCAGATTCACCAAGGCTGAAATGAAGAAAAAATGTTAAGGGCAGCCAGAGAGAAAGGTCAAGCTACCTACAAAGGGAAGCTCATCAGACTAACAGTGGATCTCTCTGCAGAAACCCTATAAGCCAGAAGAGACTGGAGGCCAATATTCAACATTCTTAAAGAAAAGAATTTTCAACCCAGAATTTCATATCCACTCAAACTAAGCTTCATAAGCAAAGGAGAAATAAAATCCTTTACAACAAGCAAATGCTGAGGGATTTTGTCACCATCAGGCCTGCCTTACAAGAGCTCCTGAAGGAAGCACTAAATATGGAAAGGAAAAACTGGTACCAGCCACTGCAAAAATGGACCAAATGCTAAAGACCAATAACACAATGAAGAAACTGCATCAACTAATGAGCAAAACAACCAACCAGTAACAAAATGGCAGGATCAAATTCAAACATAATGATATTAATGTTAAATGTAAAAGGCCTAAATGCCCCGATCAAAAGACACAGACTGGCAAATTGGATAAAGAGTCAAGACCCATCAGTGTGCTATATGCAGGAGACCCATCTCACATGCAAAGACACACATAGACTCAAAATAAAAGGATGGAAGAATATTTACCAAGTAAATGGAAAACAAAAAAAAAAAAAAAGCAGGGGTTGCAATCTGCAATCCTAGTCTCTGATAAAAAAGACTTTAAACCAACAAAGATCAAAAAATGACAAAGAAGGGCATTACATAACAGTAAGTGGATCAATGCAACAAGAAGACATTTATGTGGCCAACAAATATGAAAAAAACTCATCATCACTGGTCATTAGAGAAATGCAAATCAAAATTACAATGAGATAACCTCTCACACCAGTTAGAATGGTGATTATTAAAAATTCAGGAAACAACAGATGCTGGTGAGTCTGTGGAGAAATATGAATGCTTTTGCACTGTTGGTGGGAGTGTAAATTGTGTGATGACAGTGTGGCGATTCCTCAAGGATCTAGAATCAGAAGTACCATTTGACCCAGCAATCCCATTACAGGGTATATACCCAAAGGATTATAAATCATTCTACTATAAAGACACATGCACACGTATGTTTATTGCAGCACTACTTACAATAGCAAAGGCTTGGAACCAACCCAAATGCCTATCAATGATAGACTGGATAAAGTAAATGTGGCACATATACACTGTGGAATACTATGCAGCCATTAAAAAGAATGAGTTCATGTCCTTGGCAGGGTCACAGATGAAGCTAACTAACACAGGAACAGAAAACCAAACACTGCATGTTCTCACTCATAAGTGGGTGTTGAACAATGAGAACACATGGACACAGGGAGGGGAACCACCATACACCCGGGCCTGTTAGGGGGTTGGAGGCAAGGGAAGGGAGAGCATTAGGACAAACACCTAATGCATGTGGGGCTTAGAACTTAGATGATGAGTTGATAGGTGCAGCAAACCACCATGGAACATGTATACCTGTGTACCTATGTAACAAACCTGCACATTCTGCACATGTATCCCAGAACTTAAAGTAAAATTTTTAAAAAACAAGAGTTTCCCTGAACAAACTATCTCTTTGCTTGCTGCCATCCATGTAAGATGTGACTTGCTCCTCCCCGCCTTCTGCCATGATTGTGAGGCCTCCCCAGCCATGTAGAACTGTAAGTCCATTAAACCCCTTTATCTTCCCAGTCCTGGGTATGTCTTTATCAGCAGGATGAAAATGGATTAATACAGTAAATTGGTACCACTAGAGTGGGGCATTGCTGAAAAGATGCCTAAAAATGTGGAAGCAACTTTAGAACTGGGTAACGGTCAGAGATTGAAACTGTTTGGAGAGCTCAGAAGAAGACAGAAAAAATGTGGGAAAATTTGGAACTTCCTAGGGACTTGTTGAATGGCTTTGACAAAAATGCTGATAAAGATATGAACAATAAGGTCCAGGCTGAGGTGGTCTCAGATGGAGATGAGGAACTTGACAGGAACTAGAATGAAGGTGACTCTTGTCAGGTTCTAGAGAAGAAACTGGCAGCATTTTGCCTATGCCCTAGAAATTTGTGGAACTCTGCACTTAAAAGAGATGATTTAGGGTATCTGATGGAAGAAATTTCTAAACAGCAAAGCATTCAAGAGGGGACTTTGGTGCTGTTAAAAGTATTCAATTTTAAAAGGGAAATAGAGCATAAAAGTTCAGAAAATTTGCAGCCTGATAATGCAGTAGAAAAGAAAATCCCATTTTCTGAGAAGAAATTCAAGCCGGATGCAGAAATTTGCATAACACGCAGCTGAATTTTCATCCTTAAGACTACGAGGAAAATGTCTCTAGAGCATGTCAGAGGCCTTCATGGCAGCCTCTCCCATCACAGGCCTGGAGGTCTAGGAGCAAAAGATGGTTTCATGGGGTGGGCCCAGGGCTCCCTTGCTCTGTACAACCTAGAGACTTGGTACCTTGCATTCTAGACACTCCAGTCATTGCTAAAAGGGGCCAAGTTACAGCTCAGGCCACTGCTTCAGAGGGTGGAATCCCCAAGCCTTGGCACCTTCCATGTGGTGTTGAGCCTGTGGGTGCACAGAATTCAAGAATTCAGGTTTCAGAACCTCTGCCTAGATTTCAGAGGATGTATGAAAACACCTGGATGCCCAGGCAGAAGTTTGCTGCAGGATCAAGGCCCTAATGGAGAACCTCTGCTAGGGCTGTGTGGAAGGGAAATGTGGGGGTTGAGCACTGACACAGAGTTCCTACTGGGGCGCCACCTAGTGGAGCTGTGAGAAAAGGGTCACTGTCCTCCAGACTCAGAATGGTGGACCCACCAACAGCTTGCACCATGCACCTAGAAAATCCAGACACTCAATGCCAGCCCTTGAAAGCCGCCAGGAGAAGGTCTATACCCTTCAAAGCCACAGGGGTGGAGCTGCATAAGGCCATGGGAGCCCACCTCTTGTATCAGCCTGACCTGGATGTGAGATATGGAGTCAAAGATCATTTTGGAGCTTTAAGATTTTAACCCCCTACTGGACTTTGGACTTGCCTGGGGCCTGTAGCCCCTTTGTTTTGGCCAATTTCTTCCATTTGGAATGCTGTATTTACCCAATGCCTGTACCCCCATTGTATCTAGGAAGTAACTAACTTGCTTTTGATTATACAAGCTCATAAGCAGAAGGGATTTGCCTTGTCTTAGATGAGACTTTGGACTGTGGACTTTTGAGTTAATGCTGAAATAAGTTAAGACTTTGGGAAACTGTTGGGAAAGCATGATTGATTTTGTAACACGTAGACATAAAATTTCAGAGGGGTCAGGGGAGGAATGATATGGTTTGGCTGTATCCCCACTCAGATCTCATCTTCAATTCCTACGTGTTGTCAGAGGGACTTGGTAGGCGGTAATTGAATCATGGGGGCAGGTCTATTCCATGCTGTTCTCATGATACTGAATAAGTCTCACAAGATCTGATGGTTTTACAAAATTGGAGTTCCCCTACACAAGCTCTCTCTGTCTGCCACCACCCATGTAAGATGTGACTTGCTTGTCCTTGCCTTCTGCCATGATTGTGAGTCCTCCCCAGCCATGTGGAACTGTAAAACCTCTTTTTCTTCCCAGTCTCGGGCATGTCTTTATCAGCAGCATGAAAATGGACTAATACAGAGTATGTCTGAGCCCTGTTTGTGTTACAGCTCCTTTAGCCTCAATTGGTGGGTCCTGACTTCTTGTCTTGAGCCCAGGAAGAATGAGGTATGCAGATAAGTAGAGGGTGAGCAAAGGAAAGGAACTGTCCCCTGTGGATTTCCTCTGTTCTAGAACAGCTCAGAGGAAATCCACAGGGGACATCTCATTTCTACAGCCAGGGTGTTCCAATGAGTGTTCATCTCCTAGCATAGAGAGTAGCTCCTCTCTGCTAGGCAAGTCATCTCAACAAGTGTTCAGCTATCAATAGAATGTAGCACCTCTCTGCAGCTGGTTGCTCCGTTGTGCTTCTCTAAGCATACAGGAGGCCCTAGAGTGGGTGGTTCATCTCTGCATGCAGGTCATCCTATAGTTTCTGCACCTGTCAGCAGAGAGGAGGCCTTAGAATGGGCTGCTCCCCTCTGCTGCTGGTCATCCTGATGACTGCTCAGCTCTGGCTGAGCTCAAGTCTTTTATAGGACTCAGAGGAGAGTAAGTGTGAGCTGATTGGTCCATGGGCAGCTATGGGCAGACCTAGAGAAGGCATCACAAGTTCCCAGTCTAGTCCACGGGGCTGGCAGCTCAACCCCCAGCCTTCAGGCCCTCCCTGGCCTGAGGGTGAGGTCTCATCAGGGACCTACCCAATTCTGCCCAGGAACCTATCTGCCTCCTGCTGCCATTCATAGCACCTAGGCTGTAGGTGCCAAGGGGAGCCTGCAGGCCAGCCTCAGCTGCCCTCAGCCTCCCTTCGGCTTCCTGTCAGTGCCCAAAGAACAGAAAGGGCTGAGGTGGCAAGGGGCTTTCATGTCAGCATTGCACTGAGCATGTGCATACCTGGCCAGGCTGCAACAGTGCCTGGGCTTGGCCCCAACTTTACTCTGATATTGGAGTGGGTGCCTACAGCAGGGAGAAGCCAGGCAGTGTGAGCAGGCACTTCCAAATCCGTGATGGCATGGAGGGCCTTCCTGGGCTCCCAAAAGTGCAGAGATGCCTAGGTCCATAGCTGCATTGGTGGTGGGCGGGGCTCTTGCCTGCTCCCTGGAGTGGGAGGCCCAGGTCTGCAGCTGTGGTTTGGGTGGCTATAGCTGTGCCCTGGAGGGCAGGGCTCCCACCTGCTCCCATGCCCAAGAGCACAGGGATGTCTAGGTCCACAGCCATGACTTGGGTGGCTGCCGGGGTACACAGGGAGTTCCACCCCAACTTTGTAGGGGCGGACCCCCACTTTTCTCCATTCCCACTGGCTCCATGGAGGGTGCAGCCTTGGCCACACCTCTCCCTGCTGCAGCCAGCATGATGGCAGTGGCCACTCCAGACAACCTGCTGCTGTCATCAATACAACAACAAAAATCATGTAACCATGCCTTTCTCAGAAGTATCACCATCATTAAGTGACACATGATTATATATATTTAAACACCATCTGTATTGCAAAATTTAAGAGTACGAAGTATATAAAAAGCTGGAAGAAAATAGTTGCAACCTGTATTGCAGATATGTGGTTAAAATCCTTGATACCTTAACCAACAGAGAAATTGACAAAAGATTACAATACGGAATGTACATGAAAGTAACATAAATACCCAGTGAACATTTGAAAATACGCCCAACTATATAAGTGATGAAATGTGAAACAAGGTCTCATGCTACATGAAACAGATAAACATCAACACAGATGTAGAGGACAATCACAAGTTTATAAAAGAGTATACTTTTACTTGCGGATAAATATCTGTGCATTTTATTAAGACATATACAAAAATCAACAAAATAGACATTAAATTATTAATCATGAATATCTTCTGGTTGGAGTGGGAGTGCAGACTGGACAGTTAATATGCTGATATATTAATTTTGCAAAATGAATAAACCTCAAAAGTGTTACTTTCAATGCTATTTATGAAACCTTCTTTTTGACAAATAATAATTACCCTTATCTTGAAATAGCCATTTACTTCTTTCTTATTTTAAAATATATAATTCATATTAAGAGTTCCTGTATTTAAGTGGCTATAACTTTGTTCTGAGAGAGCTGATGGACAAAACTGCCTAGGGTCAGAGCAAAGAGGTCACAATGTGCACAGATGTAATGCTCCTAGGGCAATGACCAGGACTTCACAAATAAATATTGGGTGTCAGTATTGTTACCTCCCTGAAAGCAGAAGAGAACATTCAGTTCACCAGTGATTAAGTAGAGCATGGATGCCATACCTCCCCTTCCCAGGAGAGCATCCATAAAATGTCTGTTCATATTAGGACACCAGAGGGAGGGCTCTGCATTGGACACAACACATTTGCACTATAATTTACAGACATAATTAATATATCTGACATATAAGGAAATCTAACCGGCTAAAAGAATTGTGTCCATGTCTACCAACAGGTAACTTAAAGAAAAAAATGAATAGCAAGGGCAATCAACATATGTAAAGTTGCTTAAAGACACCAAAAATTAAAGAAACTTAACCAAACGCTTTGAGATACATAAATATATAAGCAAGATACAGAACATAACATACAACATGATCTAATTTTTGAAGAATATACAGTTCCTTAAGGATATACATATTTCATGTATATATATGTACATATATTATTTTTTGAGATGGAGTTTCACTCTTCTTGCCCAAGCTGGAATGCAATGGCACCATCTCTGCTCACTGCAACCTCTGTCTCCCGGGTTCAAGTGATTGTCCTGCCTCAGCCTCCCAAGTAGCTGCTATTACAGGCACACACCACCACACCCGGCTAATTTTGTATTTTTCATAGAGATGGGATTTCTCCATGTTGGTCAGGCTGGTCTTGAACTCCTGACCTCAGGTGATCCACCCACCTTGGCCTCCCAAAGTGCTGGGATCACAGGCGTGAGCCACCGTGCCTGGCCACATGTATCATATTTTAAAATACAAATGAGCCCACGGAAACTAATCTGGAGAATAATTGCAAATCGATTGAATTATTATCTTGAGAAAGAACATAATAATAGGGAAAACACAAAATAATGACTCTTAAAATTGTATATTTCTCCAATGTTTTCAAGAGCTAGGGGAACATATACAGCACACTGATTTTTAATTAGCAGAATAACCAAGATACAATTATGACAGTATAAAATAAACCTAGCCGTGGTTTGATTTACAAAACTAATGCTGAAAAATATATATTTCTGGACATTAAAAGATGTTAAGTATCTTATAACATAAAAAGAAAGTTACATACCACATTATATTTAGAACCACACACATACACATTCACTCAACTGTGTTTAATTTGAGAGACAGGTCAAAGGAAACATCCTGTTAGTTAATGCCCACAGGCTCTGTCTCATCTCTACTTAATGCTTATCTGTTGTATAACTCCCAGAAAGTTTATTCTGATGGGCTTCCACAGCCCTCCTTTTCCTCCTTCCCTCCTTCCTAGGTCTCTTGCTACAGTGATATCCAAGCTGCAGTTCTGGATTGGGTCAGCAGATGGCACTGACTGACCTTCAATTTCAATTTTGTTTTTCATTGAAAAAAATAGTCATTTCACAAAATGAACAAATTGTACTTTGAATGGATATTATGAAAAGTATGGAAATAAAATCAAGATTTGTTCCTTAGCAATTAACACTTTTCATTTACTACTTTAAATTTTGTAGAGAATATGGTTCTCAAATTTCAGCTTGCATTGGAATCACTTGGGAGGCTTGTGACAAACTGGGGAGTACATGTACCCCATAAATTTGTACAAACAACAAAGAAAGAAAATATTGCTAGAATCAACTCCAAGAGTTTCTGATTCAGTAGGTCTAGGATGGAGCCTAAGAATTAGCACTTTCTAGCAAGTTCCCAGGTGATACTGACACTGCTGGTCTGGGGACCAAACACTGAGAACCACCAATGCAGATCATAAAGACGAATACAAACAAAACAAAACAGCACCTTACCCTTTATAGAATACCTGGAAAATCACACTGTGCTGAGAATTCTGGTAAAGGTGATTTGGTATCAACGAATGGGGTCATAGTGTGCAGTGGACCACAGACTCAAGCAGTGGATGCCATAATGTCACTCTCTCTAAAGCATGAAGGGACCAGTCACTAATCAATATAACAATATAGATCTTGTCTGTGGACAATGTGGTGATTTCATCACATCTTCCACCCCGAGGAGCCCTGTGGGTGAAGAATCAAACTCCAGGCTCCCTGAGGCTCACGGATCTAAAGTAACTGCCCAGATCTCACCTGACCAAGCCCTGTTCCTTCCACTATATCTCCAGACCTGGTGATCTTTATTAGTTAAAAATAAAGCATTTTTAAGGCTCTGCTTGTTATTATAAAGGTAATCCACACTCATTTTGGACCATATGGAAAATACTGTCAAATATAGACAAGAAAATCTATCGAGCACTCATACCTCTTCGTGGTAAACACAATTAACATTTTGGTGTATTTTGTTATAGTATTTTTTCTCTACTTTATTATATGCCCACAAAAATATTTACTAACACTTCTGGAGAAGAGACTTCGGTTTCTGGAGAAGTGACGGGATTGCTATCAGGACACAGTTCCTTTGACTGCAGCTTTCTCTACAGCAGATGTGTTATTAGGACTGGTTCCTCTGCACTGTCTCTTCATTCCAAGACTCAAAGGAAATCTCTTTATCTTGCACCTCTTACAGTCTTTCTTCCCTTACAACATAAAAGACAAAGTACTAAGGACAGGAAAGCACATATGACGGCAGAAAATGGCATGAGGATTTTTCTGTTCGCTTCCAAAGCCCCTGAGGTAACTCATCCTAAAATAGTAGACAGTCACCATGGTCATTAATACATCAAGAAAGTCTGCACACATTTCCCTCCATACACTTAGGGTCCCAACTCCTCTCTTAGAGTTAGTTTCTATCACAGACATCTCTTCTACAGAGAAGGCAGGGTGTGGCTAAGATAGTAACCACTAAAGCTTCCCACGGATTTCTCATTTCCCTAAAACAACTCTGAGAAGACAGCATCATTATTTTCATTTTGCTGATGATCAGCTCCAGGCTTGCCAAGGGTAAACCACATATCCAGGTAAGAGGCAACAATGAAATTTAGCCACTGGACCTGCCCAGAGTATACCCAGCAGCTTCTATAGTAGATGTGGGCTTCCAGGGGTAAGAAATAGTAGTTGTGAACTTTTCTGGTATTGCAACTGAGATTTGTCATGCCCATATGGGAACATACTAGACAAATCCCCTTAGTGATGATGTTTATGGAGAGGAAATCCTGTCCTAGGCTAGGAGGCATGTTGATCGGCAGCTCCTGAAGTGGTGAATAATTCAGATGGAAGTACAGGTTTTAGACATTGGGAAAGTGAAATAGAGGAAGGAAATTCTTGTTTATCAACGCTTGAGTTATATATAAGGAATTTCAGATTGTATCTCTTCTAAATATGATAATAAATTCAAGGTAGATAATAACGATCTCTTATAAGAAATGAGAAAATCCAAGATTCTAGAGGCTAAGCAAGTTGCCTTTAGTGCCAAGCCTGTAAAACACAGGCCAGGGACTCTAAAACCCAAAACTTTCTCACTAGGATGTCTTCCTGGACTTTGAATGGTTTCTATCTAAAATCTTCTCATAAAGTGGCAATCTCTACACTCTTATGATTCTTCAAAACTTTCACAATGAACTGTATTGATTTCTTCATCATTAAAGTCATGATATTTTAACAGGTAAAGTTGCATTAAAAATTGGAGGGGAAATTATCCACATATACCTCAGAAACCATTTTATATGCCAGAAACTCTCTTTAACCAGAAGAGAAACAAATGAAAATTCAAAATCTCATAGAGAATTAGAGGAATGCAATTAAACTAATGAGAAGATATCCAACAGTAATGAACACACAAATAAAAGTCTAAGTACCTTTATTCTCAGCTAAGAAAGATAAATTGCATGATAAAATTTGCAGTCATCCCATTTTCATGAAGAATATGCTGTCTGTTCAGGCTGATCTAATAAAATGCCACAGACTGAGTGACTTAAATGACAGACATTTATCTCTGATAGTTCTGGAGGCTGAGAAGTCCAAGATCAAGTGTCAGCAGATTCAGCGTCTGGTGAGGGCTCTCTTCATGGCTTGTAGACAGCCACTTTTTTGCTGTTTGCTCACATGACCCTTGGTGCATACTTGTGAAGAGAGAGAGAGAGAGAGATCTCTCTCTCTCTCTTCCTTTGCTTATAAGGGCATCAATCCCATCATAAGGATTCCACTCTTGTGATCTAATTTAAACTTAATTATCTCCCAAAGGCCCCACCTCCAAATACTATCACGTAGAAAGCTAGGGCTTCAATGTATAAGTTTGAGAAGATAGAAATATTCATCTCATAACACATGTTCATACATATTATACATCTTTATGTATATTGTATATATATACATATATATATATTTCCATGTAAATATATTATCATGAACATTTTATTTCTATGGAGAAAAAAATCATCTATTGAATATGCTCCACACCATTAACAAAGGACATATCAGCAAAGTGAAGGAGGTAGATACAGGATCATTTCTTTTTCCACATAAACATGTCTTTTGCTCAATTTCTTTTAATTATAAACATATATTAGTTTTGTGATTTAGAAAAGTAATTGTTATAAATTTGTGAAAAAATAAGATAAAAAATAAGATTAAAAATTAGATTAAAAAATAAGATTAAATAAGATTATAATCTAATCTCAGTGGTTTATTTTGTATAAGTCTACTTGCCTGGAAAGCAATTTGTACTTAGTAATGTAAATAATGCAATGTAAAAAAAAACAAAGAGATCATGCCATTTGCCACAACATGGATGGACCTGGAGGTCATTATACTAAAGGAAATGAGCCAGACACAGAAAGACAAATATTGCACAGTCCCACTTATGTGTCAAATATTTTTAAAAGGTCAAATATATATAGAGAGATGAGAAAATAGAGATTACAAGGGTTAGGGTGGGAGAAAGAAATGGGGAGATGTAGGCCAAAGATACAAAGCAGAAAACACGTAGGGCAAACAAGTCAAAAGATCTAATGTCCAATATGAGAACTATAGTAAATAATAGTGTATTGTATTTGGAATTTTTGCTAAATGAGTAGATTGCAGATGTTCTTGCTACAAGGAGGAAAATAGGAAACTCTGTGAGATGACAGATGTTAATCTGTTCCACTCTAGTAACCATTTTACTATATATGTATCTTATCATGTTGTACACCTTACAATTTACAATAAAATTAGTTTTTCAAAAGGAATTCATAGTTAATGATGAGTTTTTTTAAAGAGCAAATTACACATTGTATTTACGATATGATTGGTCACACTTATTGTTGATAACACTCCTGTATGTAGAAGTACATGTTATACATCAAATGTGCTTAAAAGTGACTCCCGCCAAGATGGCCAAATAGGAACAGCTCTGGAGAGCAGTTCCCAGTGAGAGATATGCAGAAGGTGAGTGATCTCCGCATCTCCAACTGAGGTACCAGATTCATTTCAATGGGACCGGTTGGACAGTGGGTGTAGCCCAAAGGAGCAAACCGAGGGTGGCAAACCAAGGCAATGCAACTGACCAGAGGATTGGGGACTTTACACCTTCAGCACTCTGGTTCAGATACTGTGCTTCTTCCACAACCTTTGCAACCCACAGTCCAGGAGAATGCCGCCAGGCTGAAAAGCTCCACAAGTTACCAACACAGATCTGAGAGACAGCTCTGGCCAGCCAGGTGCCATGAGTTATTGCCACAGATCTGGGAGGATGTTTTGACTAGCACCAAGAATGCCTGTGGGATGGATCTACCCACACCCAGAAAGTGGGAGAGCCGAAAGCAGGGAGACAGGTGATATGGTTTGGCAGATCCCACCCTGACAAAGATAAGCAAACTGAAGCCCTCTCACTTGAGAGTTTTGCAGCCATCACATCAGTTTGAACTCGACCCAGGACAATTGAGCTCGGTCGGGGGAAGGGTGTCCACCATTGCTAAGGCGGGTCTAATCTCACCTGTATAAACGAAATCCAGAGGAAGCCTACACAGCAGCTGGGCTGAGTCTGAGGCAGCCCAGTGGCACCTCTGCAGGCAGACAAGGGACAGACTGCCTCTTCAAGTGGCTCCCTGACCCCTGTATAACCAAAAAAATGCCTCATACAGGAGAGCTCTGGGTGACACCTGGCGGGTACCCTTCTAGGATAAAGCTACCAGATGAAAGATCAGATAGCAATCCTTGCTACTCCACAGCCCCCATGGGTGATTCCCAGGCAAGCAAGGCCTGGAGTGGACCTCCAGCAGTCCTATAGCAGAGGAGCCTGACTGTTAGAAGAAAAAGTAAAAAACAAAAAGAAATAGCTTCAACATCAACAGAAAGGAAGTCCACTCAGAGATCTCATACAAAATCACTAACTTCAAAGATCAAAGGTAGATATATCCACAGAGATGGGAAGAAACCAGCACAAAAAGGATGAAATCATCAAAGACCAGAACGCCACTCCTCCTCCAACAGATCACAACTCCTCACCAGCAAGGGAACAAAACAAGATGCAGAATAAGTTTGACGAATTGGCAGAAGCAGGCTTCAGAAGGTGAATAATAACAAACTTCTCTGAGCTAAAGGAACATGTTCTAATCCAATTCAAAGAAACTAAAAACTTTGAAAAAGGTTAGATGAAATGCTAACTAGAATAACCAGCTTAGAGAAGAATATAAATGACTTGATGGAGCTGAAAAACATAGCATGAGAACTTCACAAAGCATACACAAGTTTCAATAGTTGAATCAATCAAGCAGAAGAAAGGATATCAGAGATTGAACATCAATTCAATTAAATAAAATGAGAAGGCAAGATTAGAGAAAAAAGAGTGAAAAGAAATGAACAAAGCCTCCAGGAAATATGGGATTATGTGAAAAGACTTAATCCACACTTGATTGGTGTACCTGAATGGGACGAGGAGAATGAATCTAAGCTGGAAAACACTCTTCAGGATATTATCCAGGAGAACGTCCTCAACCTAGCAAGGCAGGCCAACTTTCAAATCCAGGAAATACAGAGAACACCACAAAGATACATCTCAAGAAGAGCAATCAGAAGGCACATAATTGTCAGATTCACCAGGGTTGAAATAAAGGAAAAAATGCTAAGGGCAGCCAGAGAGAAAGGTCAGGTCGCACACAAAGGGAAGCCCATCAGACTCACAGTGGATCTCTCCACTGAAACCCTACAAGCCAGAATAGAGTGGGGGCCAATATTCAACATCCTTAATGAAAAAACTTTCAACCTAGAATTTCATATCCAGCCAAACTAAGTTTCATAAGCAAAGGAGAAATAAAATCCTTTACAAACAAGCAAATGCTGACAGAGTTCATCACCACCAGACCTGCCATACAAGAGCTCCTGAAGGAAGCACTAAACATGAAAAGGAACAACCAGTACCAACCACTGCAAAAACATACCAAATGTAAAGACCAGAGACTAAATGAAGAAACTGTATCAACTAATGGGCAAAACAACCAGCCAGTAACAAAATGGCAGGATCAAATTCACACATGACAATATAAACGTTAAATGGAAATGGCCTAAATGCCCCAATCAAAAGACACAGACTGGCAAATTGAATTAAGAGTCAAGACCCATCAGTGTGCTGTATTCAGGAGACCAATCTAACATGCAGACACACATAGACTCAAAATAAAGGGATCGAAGAACATTTACCAAGCAAATGGAGAGCAAAAAAAAAAGCAAGGGTTGCAATCCTAGTCTCTTATAAAACGGACGTTAAACCAACAAAGATCAAAAGAGACAAAGAAGGGTATTACATAATGGTAAAGGGATCAATGCAACAAGAAGAACTAACTATCCTAAATATATATGCATCCAATACAGGAGCACCCAGGTACATAAAGCAAGTTCTTCATGACCTACAAAGACACTTAGACTCCTGCACAATAATAGTGGGAGACTTTAACATTCCACTGTCAGTATTAGACAGATCAATAAGACAGAAAATCAAGAAGAATATCCAGGACTTGAACACAGATCTGGACCAAGCAGACCTAATAGACATCTACAGAAATCTCCACTCAAAATCCACAGAGTTTACATTCTTCTCAGCACCACATCGCACTTACTCTAAAATTGACCACATAATTGGAAGTAAATCACTCCTCAGCAAATGCAAAAGAATGGAAATCAAAACAAACAGTCTCTCAGACCACAGTGCAATCATATTAGAACTCAGGATTAAGAAACTCACTCAAAACCACACAACTACATGGAAACTGAACAACTTGCTCCTGAATGATGACTGGATGAACAATGAAAAGAAGGCAGAAATAAAGATGTTCTTGAAACCAATGAGAATGAAGACACAATGTACCAGAATCTCTGGGACACATTTAAAGCAGTGTCTAAAGAGAAATTTATAGCAATAAATGCCCACATGAGAAGCAAGGAAAGATCTAAAATTCACACCCTATCATCAAAATTGAAAAAGCTAGAGGACCAAGATCAAAAAAACTCAAAAGCTAGCAGAAGGCAAGAAATAACTAAGATCAGAGCAGAACTGAAGGAGACAGAGACACAAAACACCCTTCAAAAAATCAATAAATCCAGGAGCTGGTTTTTTGAAAAGATCAACAAAATAGACAGACTGCTAGCCAGACTAATAAAAAGAAAAGAGAGAAGAATTTAATAGATGCAATAAAAAAACAATAAAGGGGATATCACC
>CAUYLG010073422.1:0-22493 GCA_963573385.1 Cacajao melanocephalus
CTGCATTCTAGCCTGGGCAATAGAACAAGAATCTCGTTCTCTCTCCCTCTTTCTCTTCCTCTTTCTTTCTCTCGTACATTCTTTTTTTTTCTTTCTTTCACTCTCACTTTCTTTCCTCTCTTTTTCTTTCTTTCAAAAAAAAAAAACATGATTGGAAATTTCAGCAGGTAACTGGAAATTGTAAAAAATATACAATAGGGAGGGAGTTCTAAGATGGACGATTAGAGGCATCTGGTACTCACCTCTTCCATAGACAGGAACCAACATAGGAAGTAGATAATAACACTTCAAATAGATTTTCTAAGGGAGAACAATGGAATTCAACAGGAAAGCACCAAAAGCAAGGAAGGAGAGGGAAGTGAGGCAGCCTGTTTGGCGGGGATCAACTGGGAGTCAGGAGAAACTCCTTAATTTGGGAAAAGAATAAGTGAGAGACCTCCAGTGATCCACACTCACATCATGGACTCTTACAGTACTAGCTATGGAAGAGCCCACTAACCTTTGTAGGCCCTGAGACTAACCGTAGGGAGCTGCCTGGAGACTACATGAAGACATTACTCCAGAGAGAGTGCTCACACTGGGTCCCACAAACCCCTGAGTCCTCAGCAGCTGCAGCATGGCACCATCTGGAGAGCCCAGCCCCTATCAGACTGTATCTTGCCCTGGGGTTCTACAGCCTCTACATCTCCACATCCCTGAATCCCCAGCGACATTCCCTACCACAGCTGCTACTGCTGCTGCTGCCGGGGCCAAGGTGGGAGCCACTGCCAGTGACCTTATCACCCCCAGCAGATGGGTGGGCAGACATTTTCATGCACCTTGAGGACAAATTCCACCGCCTGTAACTGTAGCTGCTGTGGGCTGCTGCAAGGGCCAAGGTGCTAGCAAAGCATGAGCCAGCCCTACCCCACAAAAGCCTTTTGCTTATGGCTGCTCCAAATGAAAGCAGCCCCTCCCTCTCCAGTAGCAGGGCCATAGCACAGCTGCTGCCATCCTCATCTGAGCATTCTGCTAGCAGCCTGGGGATCACCCTGTCCCTGCCTACCATAGCCAGCACCTGCATACACTACTAGGGGTTCTGAGGGCAG
This sequence comes from Cacajao melanocephalus, assembly GCA_963573385.1. Taxonomy (NCBI): domain Eukaryota; kingdom Metazoa; phylum Chordata; class Mammalia; order Primates; family Pitheciidae; genus Cacajao; species Cacajao melanocephalus. Next base: position 1,089 of record CAUYLG010073422.1, read on the forward strand.
ATCTGCTCAGCCTGGCTCCACTCCTCCCAGTACCTGAGCGTGCTGTCTAGGGTGCTACAGACTACTCTGCCCAGTCTATCACTGGCACCTGAGCACTTCTCCTGGGGTCTGAGGTTGGGCTCACTCAACCTGCTGCTACCATCACAGCTGGCACTTACCCACATGTGCCAACTGTGGGCCTGGGGACTGGCCTGCTCAGCCGTTCACAGCCATCACCAATACCCGTGTGGACTGCTTAGGACCCAGAGGATTGTCCCACATGCCTGATGCCCAGAGGCTCAAGAACCCACCCACCCACCTGGCCCACCACTGCCATTTCTAGAACCCAGGCAAGCCACCTGGAAGCCAAAGAATTGGCCTGGCTGGAGCAGCTAACACTGGTGCAAGTATATATCACCCTGGTGCCCAAGAACATGCATGCTCAACCCACTTCAGCCACTGCTGGGACCTGAAGACTGGCCCATGTAGCATCCCAGCCCCCAGCAAAACTTCACCCCAGCTTCCACTAACAACCACCTCCTAAGCCACTCAGTAAATCACAGACAACAATGATGCTGCTTACAGTTGAAAAAAATCATACAGCTATTACACTACTGCACATGCCCAGAATCAGAACCAAAGCATCCTACCCAATCAACACTATACATACATTTTCAGGAAAAGTCCTCCCCTATGAATGCAAATTCAAAACATTGGAAGAAGCAACTGTTACACCAGATGCACAAATACTAATGTGAGAACACAGGAAACATTAAAAGCAAGGAAATATGACACCTCCAAAAGAACAGAATAATTCTCCAGCAACAGATCCTAATCAAAAAGAGATTTACAAAATCCTGGAAAAAGAATTCAAAATATTGACACTAAAGAAGCTGGGTGAGGCTGGGCATGGTGCCTCATGCCTGTAATCCCAGCACTTTGGGAGGCAGAGGCAGGCAGATCACCTGAGGTCAGGAGTTTGAGACCAGCCTGGCCAACATGGTGAAACCCTGTCTCTACTGAAAATAAAAAAATTGTCTGGGTGTGGTGGCATGTGCCTATAATCCCAGCCACTAAAAAGTCTGAGGCAGGAGAATTGCTTGAACCTGGGAGGCAGAGAATGCAATGAGCTGAGATGGTGCCATTGCACTCCAGCATGGGAAACAAGAGCAAAACTCTTTCTCAGAAAATAAATAAGTAAATAAATAAAAAGGAAGCATGATGAGACAGGTGAGATACAAGAAAATGAGAGGCTGAGGTGGGAAGATTGCTTGAGGCCAACAGTTCAAGGCCAGCTTGGACAACATTGTGAGATCCTATCTTTATTAAAAAAAAAATTAGCCAGGCATGGTGGATATGCCTGTAATCCCAGCTACTTGGAAGGCTGAAACAGGAAGATTGCTTGAGCCTAAGAGTTTCAGGCTCCAGTGAACTATGATCATGCCATTACATGCCAGCCTGGGTAACAGAGTGAGACTCTGTCTCTTTAAAAAAAAAAAAAAAAGAAAGAAAGAAAAGAAAAAGAACCAAAGAAGAATTCTGGAACTGAAAAATTCATTGAATGAAATACAAAATACATTTGAAAGCTTCAACGTCAAGCAGAAGAAAGAATCTCAGACCTTGAAATTACCTTTTGAAATAACCCAGTTAGACAATTTTTTTAGAAAAAAGAATAAGCAGAGCCTATGTGACATATAAGACACCATAAAATGACCAAATATTCAAATTTTCAGTGTTCCAGTGGGTGAAGAGAAAATAAAAGGGTTAGAAAACTAATTTAATAAAATAATAAATGACAGCTTCATAAGTCTAGCAAGAGATTTACATGTCCACATACTGGAAGCTTAAAAATCCCCAAATAGATAAATTCAAAAGGTCTTCTCTACAGAATATTATAATCAAACTGTCAAAAGCCAGAGATGAAGAGAAAATGCTAAAAACAGCAAGAGAACAGTGTCTAGTCACTTATAAAGGAACCTCCATTAGGCCACCAGCAGATTTCTCAACAGAAACCTTACAGGTCAGGAGAGAATACATTCAGAGTGCTGAAAGAAAACGATGGCTAGTCAAGGATACTGTTCCCAGCAAAGTTATCCTTCATAAATGAAGGAGAAACAAGCAAAAGCTGAGGGAACTAACCACCACTGGGCTTAATCTACAAGAAATGCTCAAGGGATTCCTACACCCAGAAGTAAAAGAGCGATAACTGCCATAATGAAAATACTTGAAAATATGAAGACCACTACTAGAACTAACACACAAACAAGAAAGAGAAAAAGCTCAAATATTACCACTGCAGAATACAACCTAACCACAATGATAAACAATGAGAGAAAGAAAAGAACAAAGGATATACAAAACAACTAGAAATCAATTAATAAAACGAAGGGAATATGCTGTCAGTAATAACCTTGAATGTAATTGAATTAAATTTTCCACTTAAGGCTGGTGTGTGGTGGCTTGCACTTGTAATCCCAGCACTTTGGGAGGCCAAGGCAGGTGGATCACCTGAGGTCAGGACCAACCTGGCCAACATGGTGAAATCCCGTCTCTAATAAAAGTACAAAAAATCAGCTGGGCATAGTGGTGGGCGCCTGTAATCCCAGCTACTCAGGAGGCTGAGGCAGGAGAATCACTTGAACCCAGGAGGCAGAGGTTGCAGTGAGGTGAGATTGCGCCATTGCACTCTAGCCTGGGCAATAAGAGTAAAACTCTGTCTCAAAAAAAAAAAAAAATTTCCACGTAAAAGGTATACACTGCTGAATGGATTAAAAAACATGACCCAACTATATGCTGTATACAAGAAGCTCATCTCACCTGTAAAGACACATATAGACTGAAAGTAAAGGAATGGAAAGAGATATTCCATGCAAACAGAAACCAAAAATGAGTAGGAGGAGCTATGTTTATATCAGAGGAAGAAGTAAAAACTAGTAAAAAAAAATACACAGAAGGTCATTATATAATGATTAAGGGATCAGTTTGGCAAGAGGCTATAACAATCTGAGCATGTATGCATCCAACATTGGAGGACCCAGATATATAAAGCAAATATTGTTAGATCTAAAGAGATACACTTTAATACAATAACAGTTGGAGACTTCAGCACCTCACTCTCTGCTTTAGACAGGTAATCTAGACAAATTTCTTTATAAGTTTATTAATTTTTAAAGAAACATTGGATTTAAATTGCACATTAGACTAAATGGACCTCCCAGACATTTACAGAAAATGTTGTCCAAAGCTATAGAATACATATTTTTCTTAACAGCAAATGGAATATTTTCCAGGATAGACTATATGTTAGGACACAAAACAAGTCTCAACACATTTAAAAAAAGTTAAAATCATATGAAATATCTTTCAGACCACAAAGACTAAAATTAGCAATCAGTAATAAGAGGAACTTTGAAAACTGTACAAATACATAGAAATTAAACAACATTCTCCTGAACAACAACTGGGTCAAGAAAGAAATTAAAAAGAAAATAAAAAAATTTCTTGAAACAGACGAAAATTGGAACACAACATACCAAAACCTATGACATACAGCAAAAGCAGTGCCGAGATGGAAATTATAGTAATAAATGCTTACAGCAAAAAAGTAGAAAGATTTCAAATAAGCAACCTAATGAGGCACCTCTGGGAACTAGAAAAACTAGAACAAACCAAACTCCAAATTAGTAGAAGGAAAGAAATAATAAAGATCAAGCAGAACTAAGTGAAATAGAGGCTAAAAGAACAATGCAAAAATCAACAAAATGAAAGGTGGTTTTTGAAAAAGTAAGTAAAATCAATAAACCACTTGTTAGATCAATGAAGGGTAAAAGAGAGAAGACCCAAATAAAATTGAAATGAAAAAGAAGACATTCAACCGATACCACAGAAAAACAAAAGGTCATTAGAGACTATTATGAACAACTATACACTAACAAACAGCAAACCTAGAGGAAATGGATAAATTCCTGGACACATTCAGCCTGCCCAGATTGAATTGGGAAGAAATAGAAAACCTAAACAGACCAATATGTGTAGTGAGATTGACTCAGTAACAAAAAGTCTTCCAACAAAGAAAATTCCAAGACTGGATGGTTGTTTTTAAAAGCATTATTTATACAGTAGTCCCCACTTATCTGTGAGGGCTATGTTCCAAAACCCCCAGTGGATGCCTGAAACCATGGATAGTACTGAACCTTGTATATACTGTTTTTTCATATACATAAATACTTATGATAAAGTCTAATTTATAAATTAGACACAGTAAGAGATTAATAACAACTACCATAACGAATAATTAAATAGAACAATTTATAACAATACACCAGCATAGATGCTGTTTGTGCTTTGAGGCCATTATTAAGTAAAATAAGAGTTACTGGAACACAAGCACTGTGATACCATGACAACTGATTTGATAACCAAGATGGCTACTAAATGATCAGTTGGTAGGTAGCATATACGTTGTGGATATGCTGAATAAAGAAATGCTTCACATCCTGGATGGGACAGAATGAGATGGAAGGCGATTTCATCGTGCTACTCAGAATGGCATCAATTTAAAACTTATAAATTGTTTATGGCATTTTTCATTTGATATTTTTGAACCACGGTTGACTGTGGGTACTGAAATCACGGAAAGTGAAACCACAGATAAGAGGGAGCTATTGTAATAGCAAAACCAAAACAAAACCTGAGACTAGCCTAGATGTTTATCAACACTAGAATGGATGTATAATTCATGATTTATACATAATGGAATTCCACAGAGCAAAGAAAATGACCAAAAAGCAGCTCCTCTAAAAAATGAATCCTGTGCAAAAGAAATCAAACAAAAAATATATGATTTTGATTCATATGTATTTCAAACAGAAGATAAACTAAACTCTAGTATTTAAAGTTGCATGCTTAGGCAACAAAACTATGAACAAAAAACAAAGAATGAATGTTATTAAAGTCAGGAAAACATTTACATCTTGGAGAAAGAGAGGGGGTTTGGTGCTGGGAAGGCAGGGACGAGGTCTTTAGCACTGCTGGTAATGTGCAATTTTTCTTTTAAACAAGGGTCGGAACCATGTGGTTGTTTATTAGACAACATTTTAAGCTGTACAATTGTTCCTTGTACTTTTTGAATGTGTCTTATGTTTCACAATTTTAAAAGTTTTAGAAACATGATCAGTTTAGTTTTATTAACACCACGAAACCCAAAAGCTCAAGGTTAATCATAATTGCTGGGGCGGAGGGAGCAGTGTTTAAAGTTCAGAGATGGTGATAAAAAACAAAAGGGGTATGAATTCTCTTTCATGTCAAGTGATTGAACATCTTACTTGGGCAATCTAAGGTGGTAAAAGCTGGAGTCCTGAGAAGTCCATTTACATCTTGGAGAAAGAGAGGGGTTTGTTGAATTCCTGCCTTCCATAACATAAATAAGGCAGGCAGACTATTGTACCATTGCCTGAAGTGAGAAAAGTAATAAAATGGGTCATACTGAATACTGTCTGATTACACAATGTTTTTCTATATAAAAATTAGTGATAATCTTTAAAACAACATAGGATTCTAGTCTGCATCCTTACCCTTCCAAATGCATACAGACTATCTCAATGTACTATAACTCATTGATACCAGAAGAGAGAAATAATCAAACGTATAAGGAGAAAATTCAGGATGAAATAGGAATACAGATCTTACCAGGTAATAGAAGACCCATCCCCTAGGAGTTCCCGGATTTCATCTCGGCATTTCTGCTGATGCTCAGGGTGGTTTGCCAAGCAGTAAAGGATCCAGGCGATAGCACTGGATGTGGTGTCATGTCCTGCAAACATGAACGTTTTCACTTCAGCCTGGAGATCTGCTTCAGAGAAGTCTTTGCTGTTTTCGCTCTAAAAAATACAGTTACGATCTTTATCCAAAGTTGGCTATGGATTGTTATCTTTTTCAATTATAGCAATGATAATAGAAAAAGATTAATGTTTTAAAATCAAAATTAATATGCCTAATTTGGCATATACTTTTCTATTTTACTTTTTTCAAACCTTAATAGAACACCAGGCATTGTAAAAAAAAAGAAAATCTATGACTCAACAGAATTCAACTGGCAGAATAAATCAAGAGTCCTATGGATGTTCATATTTTTTGATTTATTAATTCTACTTAAAGGAATAAACTCTAAGAAAATGTTTAAAAATTGCACAAGAGATTTATGTACAAGAATGTTTAATACCATAGTCAAAAGAAGGAAAGACTGTAAGTGGCCAACAATAGTTAAAGGTAAAATAAATTATGGACCATTCATAAAATGGGACATGATTTTAGTGGTAGGCAGTAAAAAAAAACACACACACACACACACACACAAAAAGAGGCATTATATAGTAACTAAAATTATATTTTTGAATAACTTCTTTTTTTTTTCATTTTAACCTTTAATTAATGCTGACCTCTGACAGTATCGGCTTTTTAATTGGTCCTTTTTTTAAAAATTATACTTTAAGATCTGGGGTACATGTGAAGAACTTGCAGGTTTGTTACATACTTGTACATGTTCCATGGCAGTTTGTTGCATCCATCACCTTGCATCTATATTAGGTATTTCTCCAAATGCTATCCCTCCCCTACCCCCCATTCCCCGACAGGCCCTGGTGTGTGATGTTCCCCTCCCTGTATCCATGTGTTCTCATTGTTCAACTCCCACTTATGAGTGAGAACATGCAGTGTTTGGTTTTCTGTTTCTGTGTTAGTTTGCTGAGAATGATGGTTTCCAGCTTCCTCTATGTTCCTGGAAAGGACATGAACTCATCCTTTTTTATGGCTGCATAGTATTCCATGGTGTATATGGGCCACATTTTCTTTATCCAGTCCATCATTGATGGGCATTTGGGTTGGTTCCAAGTCTTTGCTATTGTAAACAGTGCCACAGTAAACATATATGTGCATGTATCTTTATAATAGAACTATTTATAATCCTTTGGGTATATGCCCAGTAATGGGATTACTGGGTCAAATAGTATTTCTAGTTCTAGATCCTTGAAGATTTGCCACACTGTCTTCCACAATGGTTGAACTCATTTATACTCCCACCAACAGTGTAAAAGCGTTCCTATTTCTCCACATCCTCTCCAGCATCTGTTTTCTCCTGACTTTTTAATGATTGCCATTGTAACTGGTGTGAGATCGTATCTCATTGTGCTTTTGATTTGCATTTCTCTAATGACCAGTGATGATGAGCTTTTTTTCATATGTTTGTTGCCTGCATAAATGTCCTCTTTTGAGAAGTGTCTGCTCATATCCTTTGCCCACTTGATGGGGTTGTTTGTTTTTTTCTTATAAATTTGTTTAAGTTCTTTGTAGATTCTGGATATTAGCCCTTTGTCAGATGGATAGATTGCAAAATTTCTCTTCCATTCTGTAGGTTGCCTGTTCACTCTGATGATATTTTATTGTGCTGTGCAGAAGCTCTTTAGTTTAATTAGATCCCATTTGCCTATTTTGGCTTCTGTTGCCATTACTTGTTGCTGTTTTAGTCATGAAGTCCTTGCCCATGCCTATGTCCTGAATGGTATTGCCCAGGTTTTCTTCTAGGGCTTTTGGTTTTAGGTCTTATATTTAAATCTTTAACCCATCTTGAGTTAATTTTTGTATAAGGTGTAAGGAACGGATCCAGTTTCAGTTTTCTGCATATGGCTAGGCAGTTTTCCCAGCACCATTTATTAAATAGGGAATCCTTTCCCCTTTTCTTGTTTTTGTCAGGTTTGTCCAAGATCAGATGGTTGTAGATTTGTGGCATTATTTCTGAGGCCCCTGTTCTGTTCCATTGGTCTACATCTCTGTTTTTTTTACCTCTTTATAACTCCATAATAGGGAGATATTAAAACTAGGGAGATATGAATAGTAGGTAGTCTGTAAGAGCAGTGTGTCATCATGAAAGTGTTTGAGAAGTTAAAATTTGATCTTTCATAGAGAAGATCATAGAGTTTCCATTCCATGCAAACCACATATTCCTTTATTTATCACAACAGGTTCTTCTAACAAATAATCGTGTTTAATGGAAAAGCTAAATTATAACTCTCTAAATTTCTAAATATGTATTAGGAAACACAAGATTTAAGTGAATTAACTGGATTCCCTAAGAGCAAAAATTAAATTTTCAAAAAGAAGGGTAATGCTTTTTATTTATTTTGTTTTGTCTTTATTTTTTTTCCTGGTATATTTGAGAACATTTCTCAAATGATCAGCTAAGTAAAATTGTCTAGGGATGTTTCATGTGATACGTTGGTGAAAATTCATTACTGGTGAATAGAGTTAATGAAAGATTTTCTGAGCAAGACACTATGGTAGAATCTAATATGTATAAGTTAAATCTTCTACTTGAAAACATACTAATAAAAGCAATGAATTAAACATCAGGACCAAGAGATTTGGGCTTATTAATATAGTGTAACTCTGTTTAGTAAACCCTAATTTGCTGAACACTGATGTTACCAGTAAAATTAATAAATAGAAAAATGTGTATCCAGCAATATCCAAATGTATAATACATTAAACTTTAAAATTTAATGAAGATATATAATTTTAAAAGTTGGGAGTAAAAGAAACTTGATAATTTTGAATAAGTGTTGTGGCACGATAGCTAAATGAGCCATAGGTAAGCATAGTACCAATGTTAAATTGCCAGTCACGCTTTGCAGGTTTTAGTCAGCAAGGATGAGTTCTCTGAAAGAAAAATACCTCATTTGTCTCTCAAACTTTCAAAAAAATCATCTAGGGATACACCATGTACTGGTATTCACTACCAACAATGTAATAAATACTTTCACAATATGTTGAAGATATGAGAGTGATAAAGATGTTTCTTTTTTTTTTCTTTTTCTCTATTCGGTCATCATAGTAATTTTTCTTACACTGGAATTTTAATGAAATCTGCAGTTGAGATTTAAATGCCTTTTAAATGTCAGGCATTGTTCTAGGTTCTGGGGATACAAAGGTACTGAGACAGCCACAGATCCAGCCATTATTAAACAGGTACTTTAAAAGGAAAAAAAAAATAAAGAACAAATAAATACATAAAATCATAAGTGAGAAAAAATAATTAAGAATGGTGTGATGAAATATAAGATATGCATGGTGGAAGAGGACTTAGATCAGGTCAGCTTTCTGTGATCTCTAAGTCTATACCAACATAAGAATTTAAAAAAAAGCAAACTTTTGTTTATAATAGATTTGCTTTCTCCTATTTAATTAGGACTTAAGAAGACCAATTAAGAGGCATTTCCAAGTTTCTCCAAATACAGGATTAATTGATGTAGACATAATGTTGACACATTATAAAACATTTCAAATGACTAATTTTGAGAAAAACCTAAACCCAGAATAAGTGTCCTTGTAGAAATCAACGCCTACATTTTGTTTTCCAGAATGACTCCATTGGAACTTCTTTTTAGAACTCCAATTTGAAGCACTTTTTTATTGTCTTTAATAAAATTATTTATCCATTGGCATCTAAACAGACCAAGTGAGAAAATATTATCTCATTTACAAGATACACAAATCAGAAAGGAGCTATGTTATTTACTTTTTGTTCTTACTCTTATTTTGTTAATATGATTATTAAAAAAGAGGATAACTTTAGTTTTAGAAATACTGAGTTTGGAATGAAAAAGGACCATTCAACGTAGTCAAAAATGTGAAACAGGATAAAGCAAACAGATTCAGACAATTAGGGTAAAGTTGGAGATTTAATTTTGCAAATTTCTCTATCTCCCTACTGCCCTATTGGTATAGAAAACTTTCCGTGGACATTGGTAACCATTGAGAAGAGTGTTCTGAGAATGGCAGGTGCCAGATATTAGGGGAGTTAGTATAAATAAATGACAAGGAGAGGGAAATGGTCCATTAAAATCACTTTCTAGAGAAGTCTCATGGTAAAGGGCACGTATGCTATATGGGTTGTACATAATAACTCAGTGTGTTGCATCTGGTTTAGATACACATTTTTAAACATTCGTAACATTACTGATGTTGGGATATACTGTAAAATCAATGATGTCTTACAATTATATATTTTTTCTTAGCAAAATATAAAATAATAGTGGCTCTCATATTGGTGGTCTTTAAGATTTGAGTGATAATTGTTTCCTCCCTGGTATAGAGGAGTAAACTATTTGAGAAGTCTTGGGCAAGATAATTAACCTCCAAGTGCCTAAGAATCTCTGTTTTTAAAATGGAAATAAACATAAAAGCAACTCATGCAGCTATGGAGGCCAAATAAGATAAATTATGTAAAAGTGTTTTGTAAAATACAAAGGGTTACAAATATACAGAGGTACAATCATCATCATTATTATTCTTTGGCTAAAGAGGACTTGCTCTTTGGCTAGAAGCCATGGTATATTCAAATAGAAAAACCTGGGTTGTATTGTTCTGAAGTTATATTAAAGCATCTATCAGCTACAGTTCATCCTATAAGACACAACAGAATACAGGCACAAAGTGTAACATGCAAGATTTTATCAAAATATAAAGATGTGTATTGAGATTTTAATGTTTTTAAATATAACCCACTGATAATAAAGCACACTAAGTTTGAAGCTAGTCATTTGAATTATTTGATTGGACCCAATTTTATTTTCTTTTTTTCATTTTTGAAGTTAAATAAACTTTTTGTTATGTACTACTTCCTGCATATTTGCCTGTGAAATAAAATGGACATTCCACTTTTTCCCCCATTTTCTTGCACTATCCGAGAAAGAGAGCTATCACTTCAAACATAGTCTTGTCACCTGTCAGAATCTCATACTGTCTGAAGATGTAGTGTAGGAGATAAAGAATCTGACTCCACAGTTTCCGACATCAAAATGGACTGAATGATTGCTGGAACAAAAAGCAGAATTAAACAACCTTACCAGGAGACAGTTTTAGCTTGTGACCTTAGGCAACACACTTAATCTCTCTCGTTCTGTATCTCTCTTAGACACTCAATCTGTAAAATAAGATTTATGATTTCTGCCAGCACATGTGGTTTATGAAGTGACAATGGATGTATTTCATTGGTCAGAACATAATCTCCATATATATTTATAAAAAAGATTTAGGATTTGGTTAAAATAAAATCACATAAAAATAAGTTGAATATTTATTTATGTATCTGAGTTTTCTACAACAATGGACCTGTGGTCTGTCGCATATCAAATAACACCCCATAGACAGAGAAATTGAGAAAGAAATTGAGGGGAGAACAGACCAAGTAAATAGATGAGAACATATCATGCTGGCAAATACCTTCCTCTGGTGATTGAGGCATATGTGAATAAATACAACAAATATAGTGGACACTGAGTATATATAAGCTTAGAAAAAGTAAAATGTGTTTTTCGTTAGGGTCCTCATCTATATGGAATTAAGGGGCATTGTTTTAATAATAGGAGGTGATTTCCTATTTTATGTCTGCTTGCTTTACCTTAAAATTTCAAAATAGTTTTACATTAAGCGTGACATTTTATAATTACTTCCACATCTGAAAAAAGCAAACATACTATTTACAGGAAATTCCTAATAAACTTTTTCTTTTGTGGTCATTTCCAATTCTCAGTGTTCCTTTCTCACCCATGACACTTTAGAGATTACAGCTGTTGCTAATAGAAGGTGAAGGTCTTTCACTTCCTCACTTATTGGCAGAAAAAGTATTTTACTGCTACTTTCACTATGTAAGATTCCAGCATTCATCACTTTATATTTCATAGAACACTGAGAAATGTCAAATACAATATATGGCACAGTCTTTTAAAAGAATCCCCTTTTTAAATGATAGACATTTAAACACATTGATTGTAGAGTTCTTTGAAGGAAATTATCTCTGTCTAAGATCATTCTTGTTAATTCTTCATGGATTTCTCTTTGCCAGAAAACTTCCCTAAGCTATCAATTCCATTATGTCACTTTCTAGCTCAACAATCTTCCCACGTTACCTATATCTACATAAAATAAAGTAAAAATTTATGTTTGTTTTGAGACCCACTGTTATCTCAACCCATGCTTTCTTCCCAAGGGCATCTTCCTTGACTCCTGAGAAATGAACCCAGGGTTTCAGCCAGACTTGCTTGATCATAGAAAGAGCAGCCACTATATTTAGGGCACTAATCTGTACTTACCCCCCACATAACCCTATGAAGTTAAGTGTCTCCATTTTAAGATGAAGGAACTGAAGCTCAGAAAAAAGGAAGCAGCTTTTCTAGGTTTATGTAACTCTTAGTTGTTAGAGCGAAGAATTAAATCCAGATAGAGTAAGTGTGTGTTTCCCTCTACCAGGCTAAGCACAGTCAAAGGAATAGTATGTGTCTCTGTCCATACTTTATGCATGTAAAATGTCGTTTTTCTTAATCTTTACAACTCACCCAAGTCTTAACGCTTCATTTTGATTTTAGTTACAACCTACATCCGGTAGCCAACAGAGCATTTCTGCCCTAGTGGCCATTTCCTTTAGACCTTGTGGCATATACTGACAATGCCATTCATAGGAAACCTAATCTAATCTTGTGATGTCTCTGGTTTTGTGATCTTTGTTTTTCATGGATGTATTGCTTTTTGTTGGTTTTCCACTTTCCATTCACACTATTTATGACATAAATACCATAATTTCTTTCAAGGAATGAACCCCTACCTGAGTTACATCTGTGTGTCAGATGCACTTGATTTTATCCTGTGGATATAAGGCTTATGAAGATAAAGCTCAGACAGTTCAATGAGAGCATAAATTTCCCTGGGTACAATGACTGGCTCAGGGATATACTTATAGCATAATTAAAGCCCAAAAAAGGTAATACAACTTCTATTTGTAGAGAGTGGTTGTCTCTATTCTATTGGGACTGTGAGTATAGAAGTAATGTGAGCTTGGAACCCACCTAGATCCCATGGCTGAGATTGGAAATAATGTAGCAGAATATGGAACTCAAATGTAGAAGGAAACTAATCCTACTAACATAGTTTGAGCCCTTGGGTCAAGCTTCACTTTTTAGTTATGTGTCAACAAATTCCTTGTTTTTTTAAAGACTAATTCATGTTGGGTTTTCTGAGAGCCTACACCAGGGGATGGCAAATTAAATTGTTGTGATGAAGACCATCTGGCCTGCAAAGCCTAAAATATTAGTAATCTGGCCCTTTTTGGCAGAAAGTTGCTGACTCCTGATGATCACTTCGTAAAAAATAATATATATTTTTGGTTTTCTTTTCCTAAATAAACTTTTAAGAGATCCTTAAACATGCTAAGATGGGAATCAATTTGAGCATCCACCATGATGTTTTACCCCATTCTCACTCTAATCATAATGCTTGGAATTGTTAATTAAAAAATTAAGTGAATGCAGTACATATTCATAAACCTGTGCTTTGCAATGTGTAATGTGCATACAGGAGCCAGTCTGTGAATTCTTTGTAAGTCTAGAATAACTATAGAATTAAGATAAGCATTTAGAAAGTTTAATAGCGATTTGATTTTGGTTTGTCTTCAAGTGTGTGATCATTTTCTTCCTATTAATTAATTTTCTTGCATTTTACAAAAGTATCATTCTACAATAGAATGAGGGAAAATATATAATTTTTCAACATAGTTTGAGAATCTCTGTGTTCAATGCGTGAACTACAGTTATCCTTGAATATGTGTGTGTATATTTATGTGTGTGTATATATATGTATATGTGTGTGTGTGTGTGTATACTTCCCTACGTCCTGAATTTATTAAGGATAGGATTGTATTTTATTATCTTTGGAATTTGTAAAGAATAGAAGTATATTTTATTTATGTTTGATATTTTTCTCAGCATCTACATCAATGCCAAACTTAGTAGGCATTGTATTCTTACTTACTAAATTGAATAAAATTACAGAGTAGTGTCAAACTGGAGGGAAGGGACTGTACCTATGTTGTCCTCTTTATTTGGTACACTATTAGAAGTGGATCTTTGCCTTCCAGCACAAGAGGTCCAATTTCTTTTAGAGATTAATTTCTTCTTAAAATAGCCTCACTATTCACTTGAAGGATCTAAGGCTACCCTCGCTGATTCATCTGGTTTAAGTGGGGCACTATTATCTGTGTCAGGATCATGACCACCAGCATATTAAATTTCCTTTTCCACAGTGATTGGTTCAAGTATGGGCTAGTGAATAAGACATGTGAATTAGAGCTTCTGTTGGGATTGCTTGGATTAACAGTTTGAATTTTTTTTAAGTGTCGGATTTGTTGGGTATTTTCTGTTGTACTTGTTGAATCCCAAATGATACAGCCCTGGGAGGTGCAGGTGATCTTCCTGTGACCATGAGGGAAGAGACTAAGGAAATGAGAGAAACACATAGAGGTGACAAGAGTTTAGCAGGAGAGAGACTGGATCCTGGCAACATTGTCTAAAGCCCCTGAATAAAGCTCGACCTGAAGTCATCCCAAACACTGTGCTTTCTAAATACAGAAGGCAATAAATCCTATTTGTGTGTTTCTTTATCCTCTTTCACCAGTTTTTATTGTGTTTTGTAATGCAATCAGGGGAGAAAGCCCTGATACAGATACATAGTGTCATATCACATTCAAACTAGCATTTCTCCGTAATTAACTTCTATATAAGAAAATTCAGTAAGAACCTTGAACTTCAGTCATTTTCATTTTATCAAGCTGTTAAAAATGGAAGAGTAGAAGTTTGATCTCAGAAAGAAAACTTACATGTAAAAAGCTTTTATAAAATAAAATATATTAGTGATTAATGTGTGATCAACACTAGAAGGACTTCGGACAAATGGAACACTATCTTAAGTGCTTCGTTTGCTTCTTCTGATCCAGCCACAACTAATTTTGGAAAAAACACTATGGTCAATCCTCTCTATTTTCTGATTTAATTCTTAATCTTGAAAATTCACATTAATGGGTAAAATTAATAGGAAGCTATTCTCATTAATTTGGATTGATATTCCATAGAGCTTTAAAGGAACCAAGATTTCTCATTGTGATGATTAAAAGGGAACCTTTACCAAGCTCAATTTTATACTAGCTTATAAACTCTTTCTACGCTTATTTGTATGCTATTAAAACACTGATGTACATCTATCTATAACCGCCTATGGTGCTAAGCACTCTTTTAAGTGTTCTAAGTAGTTATACACTGTATTCACATATCTGTACAACTTTATGTGTATAGAAACATTTAATTCTAGAAACAATCCAAAAAGTGGGTACAGTTATTAGATCTGTATCATAGAGTTGGAAACAAAGTCAAAGAAAAATTAAGTAACAAGTAAAATGGTAAGTCCTGTGCCTTTTTACCATATTTATGAGTTTTTTTTTTTTTTTTAAGAACCTCATTATCTGGCCTGTAGCATTTGTATGACATGAGTGACACATTTTACTTTCTTAGAAGTAGTATAGTCAAACTGTTTTTTTTTGCAGGATCAATCCCTTTCTTCCCATCAGGCTGTGTAATTCTCAGAACTTAAGAAGGATACCTTTTCTGGCTTCCTTCCAAATTTAAGTTAGTTACTAGAAGATGACAAATTGGTCATGAATATTTTTGTATTCGATATTGTTGGGCTGGATAAGTAGCAGGTTTTCAGCAAGTATTTAGAGCTTTATTGGGAATTTCATTGCTTGTTTGGGTGTTTTCAGTATTTTTTAATTTTTATTTTGGTAATATATAAATAATGAAGTTGTATTTGGTTGATTCCAAAATAGGGTGAGTAAGGACTCTTAAAGGTCAATACAGCCAGCTTTTAGGGATAATGCATTTTCTAATAGCAAACTCTCAAGTCAAAGTACTTTCTGCAAACTCTCTTGTAAATGCAAGGAAACCTGTTCAGATGAAAAAGTCCCCAAGTGCTTGACAAATGAGTTCTAAGAGTGTCTTGGAAGGTATTGCACAATTATTTGGGGCTGATATTAAAGATTTTTGTGCATTTGTGTATAAGGACCACACACACTCACCAAAGACAGCTATGTATGTCTTTTTTTTTTTCTGTGCCCCCAGGATATTCATAGAGGCATAGAACCAAAACACTATCATCACATGCCATAATAATCAATGCAAGCAATTCAGTGTCTCTGATGTTGACAAATTGGCTCTAGAAAATAGCCCTGTCAGCAAATTTACCTTCAAACAGGATGGACGATACAGACTTTTTGAGTCTCCTACAGAAATTGGCCCAGTGCCCATAAAGAAAATTGACAATCTTTTCTAACAATTTCTAACTATACAGTGGTTTGGGACTTAATATTGTACTTGCACTCTAAGCCTCAATTTATTTCTAATATGATCCGCAAAAAGGTTGAAATCCTCATCTTACAGGTGTTTATATATTCATCCCAAAGCACAATTGTTAACTCAGCATTATGGCTTAGAATGTAAATCTGCAATACCCAGAAAACTCAACTTCAATGCCCCCAGAGCAATTATAACTTCACCTCTTGCCCCTAAGTGGCTTTTATTTGATTAGATATAATCTAAGCTGGTCTTTTCTCAACATTTACATAAAATAAATTTCTTCAAATAAAAAAAATGTGGCCTATGTTTAATTTGTTTTCATAAGTAATTGCTAAACTCAGTTGGCCATCAGTTTTTTTTAAGACGTATTTGATGAGGAAAGTATAAGGGGATTTTAAAGTTATAAAATCAGTCTTAAGGAAAGAAGAATGAAGTAGAAGAAAAAGTGGTACCAAATGCATTTTTTACTGACCCTTAAAATGATAAAAGTAACACTCCCATTCCTCCACCCTCATAGACCTAGCCGCTCCTGTTTCCAAAAATGTATATTTAGTGTACATAAAGACAGCCTAAAATGTTTGAGTTTACAAATGCTGTGTGTGTGTTTATGCATATGCATATAGAGACTAAGAGACTGTTATTTCATTGCTTTCTAAGAATATATTATAAGTCAGAAACCATCCTTCTGAATTTTCTGTGTTAACATATAGCATCTATCCATTAATAGTGTTAGGTACTCCTAACGTCTTTACACAGTTAAGATGTCTTACTTTTAATAATGAAACTTGTATGCACAGCTATATAATTTTTCATATTTTGAAGTGGGTAAAATGGGAGATGCTCCAGTGAAATAATTTAGAAATGAGTATTGCTACTTGGATTTTTCTGTTTTAAAAACATATGTAGAATAAATTAATTGTATGAATTCTCTCTTAGGAGAAAACATCAAATATACTTAACTCTGAAGAGCACAATAAAGTTTGTGATTAAGTAGATCTGTGATTGTCTTGTCCAGAAAAGCCATAGACTTTTCAGAGAAAAGTGATTACTCATAGAGTAAGACTTGTAATGTTTTTTTTTTTAAAGAATGCAGGTGGTAGAATTATACTAATTGCCAGCAGAGAGTTACAGTTTTTGAAAATGAAATTGTACTCTCATCAGACATTATACATATTGAACAAGAAAAGAAAGGCCAACTGGATATATTCTTTTGAAAATTGCTGTATAAGCTCTACTAGACATTAGAATTTAGCTGATACATGCTGAGTAGTATTTTGCATAAATATTCCACAATATTGAATATGTTTTTCTGCCTGTAATTAGAGTTCTGATTTACTGATAGAAAGACTATGAGATAACAATTAGAACGCATGCCTCATAATTGCCAGAATATAAATTGAATCTCTTGATTTAAAAAAAAAATTAAAGAAATACACACATGCACACACACACACACACACACACACACAAACACACACACACACACCTTCTTGAAAGAAAGCACAAAATATTTTTAGGTAAAATATTAGCTATAAGCATGTAACCTCTACAATTTCATTTGAATAAAATGTGAATTAATTTAAGTTGTATATCTGTACATCCAACTACTAGATATAACTTTAGGATGAGCAAACTATATGAAACCCAAATATTGTGTGCAAAATTCATGGATGTTTTTGTTTGTCTAATGTAAGCCAGAAAAGACCAGATTCATCAGTCCTCCTTGCTTTATACAACAAAGTATTGTAACTTGGGCCAACATTTAAATACATTTGTGAGCCTCACAGGAGGTACATTTCTTCTACTGAAGCATTTGAACAAGTTTTAGATTTTCACCCTGGCATGTGTTTGACGTGTTTTTCCTTTTGGGGCAGAGAATGAGCAAATCGAAGAAAAAATTTCTAAGGCCAATTATAATTTCCTTCAAAGCAAATGGGCATTAATTATTCAGTGGCTTAACATCTAGTCATTTCTGAGAAAAGCAAGATGTGGTGTCAAAGTGCTTTGTGTCATTGGTCCATGCTGCATTTTTTTTTTTTTTGAGACAGAGTCTTGCTCTGTTTTCAGGCTGGAGTGCAGTGGCGTAATCTCGGCTCACTGCAACCTCTGCCTCCTGAGTTCAAGCTATTCTTCCGCCTCAGCCTCCCGAGTAGCTGGGGTTACAGGCGCATGCCACCACGCCCGGCTAATTTTTGTATTTTTAGTGGAGACAGGGTTTCACCATGTTGGCCAGGATGGTCTCAATCTCTTGACGTCATGATCCACCTGCCTCAGCCTCCTAAAGTGCTGGGATAACAGGCGTGAGCCACCACGCCCGGCCCCGTGCTGTATTTTCTGTGTATTCCCAAACTAATCCTCATAGGGACAAGGAACCAGAAACTATATTTGATATACTTTATAAGGCCATAAGTAATGAATTTCAAGATTGCTGTGATTTCCTTATTTGGAAACCCATCTTTCTGAAATGAGAATAAGTTAATTTTAGAATTAAATCACTCACTCTAAGGATTGAGAACTTCAAATGTTCAACTCCTTCACCTTGCAAATGCAAAGTTATTCCTCATATTTACGTTATCTTCCTTGTATAATTTTGCATCTCTATTCTTCTTCTAATTGTTTTCAATAATGGCTACCTCTACCAAATAATGTTATCCTAATTAATAATGAAGTTATGTTTTGTAGAGTTTATAGGGTGTTAAATTAGAACAGTTTCATCCATATAAAATTAGAATAATTTAGAAAGTATTGCAAAATATATATGAATGAAAAATTACCCCAATTTCTACCACTAGGCACACTATAATTTTTAAATGTTTTCTGTTTATCACTGCATTGATCTTTTGATTACCCTACTAAGCAGTTATCAAAAGCAAATTTATCTCTAATTGGTAATTTGGTTAAACAAGAAAAAAAGTGACTTTTGTCTAAATTGTATTTGAGACAGGGCCAGTGGCTTCAGTGTGATCAGATAGATAATTCTGTTTTTGAAGGTTAGATGTTACTGGATGTAATATGTTAATTTTTGTCATAATAATGAAAATAATGAAGACTTTGAATGAAGAAAGCAGTGATATATCTGGAAAGTTGCATATAATTTATAAAACTACAGTTTTAAATTATCATATGATCTGGCAAAGTGGAGAAGGAGGTGGATGAGAAGGAGAAAGAGGAGGGAGAAGAGAAGGAGGAGAAATGAAAGAATGATAATATTGGCCAAATAAGGAGTCTTAAATATTCTATATACTACATTTGACTCATATAGGGTTATTCAAATCCTGTTTATTCCTTTCTGGAATATATTTTGCTATTATCTATTATGCCATGGGAGATTACATGTCTCCTGTGATATGATTCCAGTGAGCTTTGAGAATGAGAGCCCTGGCATTCTTTAAATGATGACTTATCAAAATGTAATGACATAATATTGTCTCATGACTAATCTGAAAGTATTTTTGCAACATGTAAAGTGTCACAGTCCATTAGGAAATTGAAAGAGGGAGAAAAAATACAAGTACGTTCTCTCTGTACACTTTAGTCAGTGCTGACCATGAGAATAATAATTTTTAAAAGGGCAGCAGATTTACTTAAAAATGACTACTAAAATACCATTTTGGGTGTCCCGTCCTAGTCACAAATTAGTTTCAGTCCTCAAATATAGCTAAATTGCCAACATGTCAGCTTACACAATATAACCTCTCATGATGCCCACGAGGATGAGGAGTGATAGAGCTGGAGGGCACAGCGGCTGAACCTCGTCATGCTTTGCCAAAAGAAAACAATCAGTTGCTCAACCTCGGAGACACAGAGGCTCTTTTTGATTTAATTCCAAATCAGCTAAGCTCTTTGGCATAAAATAAACCTTTTCACAGGCATTCTGTAACAATAATCATTTCCCAGGTTTGTTGTAATCATAATTCTTCACAAGACCTCAGCAAGCTTAAAAAGTATTTTCAAATCTTTGCTGGAGGATAGGCTTTTCTGTGTATTCATTCTGGGGAAGAATATACCTGCACTTGTACTCAGTTTTGCATTTGAAAGTTGTAAAGATGGGCCTATTTTTTTCCTTTTCTTCTTCTTCTTCAAAACATTCATAATGCTCATCTTTCTTTCTATAATTTGAAGAATGCAACTGCTTTTTTCTAAAGCTCCTCTCTAAATGAATCCAAATTGTGGGATTCTAGAATTTAAACACCTTTTATACATTTGAGAAATATGCAAATGAAGGATTGGTGGGCTTGCATTACTATAGAAGTGAAATAAAGTCACCAGCCATGAAAACACAAGATAAAATGTACAATAAAGGAAAGCAGTGGCAGGGCAACAGAGGGAGAAGCCAAGGGAAATTGTGATTATTTACCCTGGCAGAGAGGACAGAGCCATGAATAATGGGACAGAATGCTAAAATGAGAGGGAGGGAAAGAATCCTGATAGAATGTGGATAAAAATGGTTCTGACGGAGAGAATTGGATTCAGAAGTACTGTCCTAAGGGAAATGGTGGAAAATCCATTACTCAGTACATGCATAACGGGATGGGACCCAGTCCTAGAAACTGTAGTAGATAGTGATTCTATATCAGCGTCCTTATTTTCATCATTATTTTTGACCAGTTCCAAATAATTTGACCATTTTTTGAGTAGATGTGCCTAGAAAAAATGAAGCTTACAGAAATTTCTGATAAAAGCAAAAAGAGAGGGATATGTTCCCTGCTTTTACTATTGGTAAAATTGATCGGTGGGCCTAGGGACAATTATCAGGAGGAGGGAAGTAGGACATGATAATGACCTGAGTCCCAGTGAACTAGTGCCAGTATCCTGGCATCTAGGATCATCCCCAGATGACTCTGATGAGTTTGTCTGCCTCTTCTTGGAAGGAAGTCATCTCTCAAACTGATACTGGCTTTTTAAGTTGGCTGAGGTTGCCCTGTGTATTAGTCCATTCTTGCATTGCTATTAAGAAATACCTGAGACAGGGCACTTTATAAAGAAAGAAGTTTAATTAGCTCACAATTCTGCAGGTTGTACAAGAAGCATTGAAGCTTCTGCTTTTGGGGAAGGAGGCCCCAGGAAGCTTCCAATCATGGTAACCAACCCCATTCAAAAGTGAGCAACAGATATGAACAGACACTTTTCCAAAGAAGACATATATGAGGCCAACAAACATGAAAAAATGCTCATCATCACTGGTCATTAGAGAAATGCA